>BGNK01006289.1:0-28486 GCA_003297005.1 Symbiodinium sp. clade A Y106
TGTGCGCGGCGCCGCGCTGCAACTACCTGTTGCGAACCGTTCCGCCGAGCTTGACGGACGAGTTCGCAGCAGCCCATGATGCAGCAATCTCGCGCTGCCTGGCGGTTTTACTCGCGGGGACCGACCAGCCCATTGACCTCCCCCCCTTCAGCGAGCTCCGGGCGCAGCTGCCCCTTCGCATGGGGGGTCTCGGCCTATCCTCCGCAAGGGAGCATCGTCATGCAGCGTACTGGGCATCCTGGGCGGACGTGATCGGCGCCTTGCGGGAAAGCCACCCGGGCACCCTCGCCAACCTCGTGCGACCCTTCACGGATCTGTCCGTCCCTAACACGCCGCCCAGCGCGCGAGAGGCCGAGCACGCCCGCTGAGTCCCTCCGCCTCCAGGGCTTCCAAACTCCAACGTGGGCGGCCCTCGTGGACGGGGCTGAGGCCGGCTCTTTCGCAGGGGATGACGACCCGTCCCCGAAAATGAGGCGGGGGTGGCAGCGCAGCGCTGGAGCCGCTGTGGACAAGCGCGTGTTTGAGGTGCTTTTCGCTGAATTAGACTCTGCATCTCGAGCACTGCTGCTGTCGCAAAGTGGCGCGGGCGCTAGCTGTGCACTCACAGTCCTCCCTACCGGACCGGACGTCGTTGTACCCAGCGAGGAGTTCCGAGTCCTGCTGCTCCGGAGACTGCGTTTGGCACTGCCGCTCGCACCCAGGCGATGCCAGTGTGGGCGCCGCCTCGACAGCCGGGGTGACCACCGGTCTGCCTGCGCCCAAGTCGGGGTCCTGGCGCACAGGGCTGGGCCGCTGGAGCGCGCGGCGGCGCGCATCTGCCGGGACAGCCGGTGCNCGGTGCGGCCTTGCGACGCCAGCGACGGCGCCGAGCTGCCGCTGGGCGAGCTCCTTGCGGCGCCGCCGTAGTGGTGTAGGTTGGGGCAGAGACCTTGCTGCAGACGGAAAAAGGAGTGTGAAAAAAAAAACAATTGTGATCCCCGCACGGGTGCAGCTGGAATCGGACCCGATTGTTGCACCCAGTTGCAAACCTGTGCTTCAATACGGTAGCAACAGATAAAAAAGCAAGCTTCCAAATCAGAAGACTGTGCGTCGACAGGTGCGGCGGTTGAATTGCGGTCATTGTTTCCATTCCGAATGCATCAAGGCCTGGGAGTTTCATGGGTGAAAATAGTGGATGCACGGCTGGGTCTGGAAGGCGTGGTTCCGCCGCGGCCGTTGCAGCATATGCCCTATGGGGCGCTGCCCGGTGTCAAAGGCAAGGCAATTCATGGTGTTGTGCTTTTACACAGTAGCAGCATCATGGTTTAGCGGAATGTCGTCCCGTGCACACCGCTTGTGGGTTTATCCCGTCAGGATATCGTTGCGGCAGTCCGAGCGGAGATGGATTTTAGTGTCGTGGCTGAAGAAAGGCTGAGGAAGGTGTTGTAAATCGGATCGTTGCTGATACGGGCAATGTCAAAAACATTCGTGTGTGCATAGCACGAGTTTTTGTGGAAAAATGGAACATGAAAGTTTCCATGACAAAAGTTTTGATGCGAGGCTTGCCTGCGGGTGGTGCTTGGCAGCTTTTCCCGGACAATACTTTAGCACAGGCCAGGAGCCCAAGGGCCAAGTTGATTGTTCAGTTGTGGACCTTGAGAAGTAGTCATGTTTGGATGAATCAGGACGCGAGGTCACCTCCCATTTCCGAGGACAGACCGAGTGAAAAAAAAATCAGCGGACTCACAACAGCACTTGCCTCGAGCCGTTACAATGGGAGGAGCGGTGTCGCGGAGTGCTGCCGCACGACAGAGGTGGCACAGGCTTCCGGCACTGCGCGCGATCTTTCTACTTTTGTGTGTAGGCATGCATTGCATGTTTCGTTTTTTCGATAGGCTGGCGACGGTTCCGGGCGGAGGATTTTAATCCTGTCGTATTGGCCGGGCCCTCGGCGGTATGGTCGGAAGTTGAGGGCGCGCATTCGGGACAGAGCGTGGCCCAGGTGAGAGGTTTCTCTGCAGCTGCGATATTTAATGCTTACTGTAAAACATTCTTGGGCATGCTTTCCTTTGAGCGTTTAGGCTTTGTGCTCTTCGTTTCCAATGAGTGGAAACCTGCCACCTGCTGATGTGGACGTTTACTCAGAATTCGCTAATTTCAATCGCCCTTGTTTTCTTGTTCTCTCAGTTCGTTGATTCTGCAGGTGCAGATCCCGGCTGGAGGCACGCTTGTCAGCAACGAGAGTTGAGAAGGAATGCCCGACACTTCATCATCTTCATCGCTCCGTCACAATGTGCGGCGCAGCTAACGAATTACTGACTTAGACCTGTTATCGTCCCAGTCATTGCCGTTCGCCGTGGAGCAACAGCAGCAAGCAACCGGAAGAGACAATTTTACCACTTGTTGTGAGAAGTTGCGCAGCTCGGATGGTTTTTGCATGACTGCGCATGGCTGGACAGTACGTGCGTTTCAATTTCCATGAGGGCCATGGATGTTCCACCAGGGACTTTGCTGTGGTCATTTGCCTACCCTGCTGCACCCAAATATCACACCACTCCGAACCCATGCAAGCACGGCAAGCTTTTCCAACCATCGAGCGCACGCGAAGGCAGCGTTTGGGACCCTGGAGGCAGGGCCGTGGGCTGGAGCCCAAGGTTGCATTTCCGGGTTCTTTGAGAGTCGGCGGAACGACTGTAGCCTAAGGCAAAAGGACGACTGCAAGTTTGCAGCCGGGATCAGCGCAATGTGCGCGGGGCATGGTATTTGGGAGATGTCACGGTTTTCCTACAGTAGTGCTTGTTCAGCCTGGAGCTGAGTTTTTACCCAGGGTGCTTCGGTTGAATCACGGTTCCACCCAGCACCAGGGAAGTCAATGTTCAATGTAGTAAATGTAGCATGATAATACGCCACAGCTAGCAGGCAACAAATCCACAAACCTTATACCCAAAGCACCCAAAAACCCTTATCGTAAGTCAACTCGGAACGAAGCTCCTCCAATTATTCTCCAGCAGCTTTGTCCAGAACCCTTGAATTACGGAGTTTTTAACGTTACCAATGAGTCAAGTCTTGGCAACTGCTGGTCTTTGAGCACCTCAGGATGAGACGATTTGCGGAATGCTCTTTGGTGAAGGTTAGCTGGGGCTTCTTCGAACCGCGCAAGAACAGGGTTTAGATGGTTTAGGATTTAGATGGATTTATGGCTTATGGAGGATTTTGGGTTCCCAGGGCCGTTGCTTTCAGCCTCCCAAATGGTGGGTTCAGTCTCAGCTGAGGGGTCGCGTGGGTGTTTTGGAAAGGTTAAGGCCCGCATCTGATCTGAAACTCGGTAACCTCCGTGCTTCTCCGCTGTCTGGCACGCCAGGCTCCAGAAGGGGCTGGAGATAATGTGAGTGAATCGGGTTGTTGTGGTATGGTGACAGGATAGATGGTGCCAAAATCCCAATACAGCAGGCTGGAACATGTCTTTTCGTTAATGCGATTGCGGATGCCGCCCGCACGCCCAAGACCCATACGCTGCGCAAAGACTGATATGCACAGTCCTTTACTACAGTTTCGTTCCAAATTGTGGAGATCCACGGAAGTCAGCCTTTAGCCTCGGCATTTTGGGTTGTTTTCGGCATTTCCTGGGCGCGAAGTGCTGCCCATGTGGCAGGACGAAGTGGGCTAAAAGCTTGAAGGGTTCGGATGCGGAGTAAGCTGAGGGGCTTTCGTGCTTGGGTTGTGGGTTCAGGGGTTTGGGTTACGGGTTCCGAACCTCGAAGAAGGTCGAAGGTTGAAGCCTGAAACCTCAATGTGGTCCCCACCCTCATCGGATCCCTTTTCGATGAATCGGACACCTGATTTCATGTCGAAAAGACGGCATGTTGCAATCTCGTGCAGCAGCCAGCCGATGACGAAAGCAGTGAAGCGTATCGGCTGAAGTATCAAGCAAGCTCAAGGCAAGCTCGGCACCAAAGGACGAGCATTAGATAGAGCGTGGCTTCTCAACACTCTCAGTACCGCTTGGCTAAAGCAGGAGCCGAGGGACACGTGTTTTGTTTGACACATCATGTATGCAGATACAGTGAGCCAAGCTCGCTGGCCGTTGCACCAGATGTATCCAGATGTCCTTGGCCTAAAGCTCATGGTCATTCTTCATGTCCCGCCCCTCTCGGCCCCACATATGTTCGAGTTCCGGTCGTCAAGAACGTGAAGAGAAGAAGCTGCTGCCATCACTATCGCGTCGTCGCGGGATATTGAAACAAGCTGGTCTCAGAGAAATATAGGGACCTTCCTAATCGGACTAGGCTCAGAATAGGGTTTTGGAAGGGTACAAGACAGAGTGTCTGACTTGTTTGAGTTTCCGTGATAGTTGGTGTTGAGAGTGGGGAAGCCGCTGTAGGACCTCTTGCCGCACTGCCTCCAGCAATGCCGGGCGAAGGCGGGCGGACTGCAGAGCCATGAAGCGTAGGATTGGGGACTTCAGGCTGTTGGTGCCGGAGAGGGCTGGGATTTGGGATTGTGGTAGTTTGCCTTCAGCGCATGCGTCGAACCCTCTCGGCTTCTACCGGTAGCAGGTTTGCTGATATCGTGTGGCCCGAAGCCAGAAATTGCAGTGTCGGTTTCGCTGCTGGGTCTGTCTCGAAACCCGGCCCTTGCTTGGTAATTAACTATACTATTCCGGGGGTTCCTTGTTACCAGTGGTAGTATAATATAATAGACCCCAAAGCCCTATTCTAATCATTCAGCCCCCTATACTATAGAGCCCTACTCTAGACTCTAGACACCGTTTCAGGAACCCTTTAAAGGGAACCCTATTTAAACTATTAAGGCCCGGTCCAGGAAGCCCTGAAAGACCTTGCCTTGGCCAGGACCAGGCCTTGGCCTCCCTCGAGACGCTGCTCCTCGGTGGTCTTGCCGCTTCCGCCGCGCACTGAGCTGTGGAATATGAGGGTTTGTTGAAAGGGTTTTTGGGGTTTAGGTTTGGGGTTTAGGCCTAAACGGTTTAGGGTTGAGGGTTTGGTGCTTGGGGTTCAGGGTTTAAGCTTTGGGGTTTAGGGTTTACGGTTTGGGGTTCAGGGTTTGAAAAAGGTGCGATGAGGGTTGACAACACTGCATGATTGGTTCGAGTCCATGTGACAGAGAGAGACAGGGTTCCTCAGCAGGATCTCCGTGTACCTGGGATCTACATGGGGTTTGGGATGAGGAAAAAAGGTCCTGGCTGCAAAACAGGGCTGTAGATTTCCAGGCTCTGGGTACGGGGTCTGGGGCTCGGGCTGAGGAGGTTTAATGAGACAAAAGTTTTAAGTTTCACGACTCTGAGTTGTGGGCAGGGCGTTGGGGTGCCTGAAACGGGTCTGGCACTGTTTGAGCACGTGGGGGTAAACAGAAGTGTACCGCATTGCTGCATGTCCTGTCTGCTGCCGTAAAGCGCTATCAATATGGTTTGATAGTGGCGGTAAGCCATGGGCGAGGGTAACGGTGGCCATCGCAATCGTGTTCGTGGATGTACTGAGTAGTGGTGGTGCCGATACCAAAGTTCATGCCAAAGGTGATGTTAGTGCTACTGGTGCCAGCACCGCTGCCACAGTTCTGCTGCTGCGGCTGCTTCACTGCTTACGACCAAGAGCACGACCATGAGGAAAACTGCTTCGATGCCTGCTTTGCTTTTGGAAGACGACAGTATCAGCTTCGAAGGAAGTCGTTTAGCCAATGCTGCAAGAATATGCCCGTGGCAAATCGAGCTAAGCATGCAGCAACGAGCCGGTCCCGTAAAAGATCTGAAGCTACTGTGGTTCTTGGAACGTTTGTTTCCCGGCGATTCCAAAGTGGTGAGCACACTCTTGCTGTGATCTGAGCCTTCAGAAACGAAACCCAGATATCTCATGAGCTCTTATGAGGACAAGCTCCCCGAGCGATTGCTGACGACAGAGGCACTCCCACGGGCAAGAACTACGAACCATGCCACAACCGGTTGGCTCCGAACCTTCACGCTTCGGTTCAGCAATGGGCTTCTCTTAATTTGCTTTCCCGTGAGGAGCGTCGGGTTTTGAGCTCAAGGAGTTTACAGGTTGGTTCGGGCATAGGCATGTGCCTCTCCCACTTGGCCTGGGTTCAGTCATCGTTACAAGAGAGGAGCATCCTAAACCCTAAACTCTACCCCAAAACCTTAAGCCCGAAGCCATAGACCGTATTCATTCAGAAACTCTGAGCCCCCCTGGTAGGAGGGACAAAGAACCCTAAGCCCTAGGAGGGAAAAAACACCCTGAAAAAAACAAAACCTAAGCACTAAACCCGAGATCTATCGGAGGTGGACGTGGAAGACCTGCAGCAGCTGCAGGCTCGGGGTTGCATTCCTAGATCAATTTAGAAAACTCGACTATTGGCACTAGGGTTCCTCAATTCAGCAGTTTAGGTTAGAGTCAGGTTCCTTTTAAACTTTAAAGGTTCACGTCACGGTGGTTCTGTAAGGGTACTTCAGGGGGGTCAGTCTAATTTTTGGGGGTTTCTTATTCTATAATGATGCAGGGACCACGAGGGGGCATGATTATTGTACCAACATCCCGCCCACGTTAACTTCGCATCGGGGCCGATCTCGTTTGAGGGCCACGGGGTGCACAGTGCGCTTTTTCAAGGTAGGAAACCCCGGCGCAGATCTTCATGCCGGAATATGCTGGACATGGACCAGACGGCCAGCAAGCATACCCGTAGCAGCTAAGTCAGAAGTTCGTAACAGCAACGCGGATCGGAAGATCATCGGAGTTGCCGATGCCTCTAGTCTGTTGTGCAGAAATCGCTCCAATCCAAGAAGTTCTCAATCCATGTCAGTGAGGGGAAATCAGTCTTCGAGAAATAGACAGCTTCGGCGGCTTTCTTTTGCAAGGCCTGAGCCCTAAGCCCGAGCCGGAAGCAGGAGGCAAAAAGCTTTACACCCTAAACCCTCAATGACGTCCCATGCCCTTGGAACTCTCTAAACCCTAAACCCCAAACCCGAAACCCTAAACCCTAATCTTTCCCAGTCTGCCAGTCTAGAGGGCCTTATGCAAATTGCTTGATAGGCAGCGGTTCCCTACAGGTTTTCCCTACACCCCGAACCATAAGCCCCAAAATTCAAAGTGTTCGATCATGGTTTTTCACAAGAGCTTTGGTCGAACTCGTGCTCTTCAGCCCAGGCTTCCTGCTTCGGGGTCTCCAACCGGGCTGAGTTCCGGTATCAAAGAAATTGTAGGGTTTAACATTTAGGGTTCTGTGGGCACTTCAGAGAGACCTCGTTCAAAAAAGGGTTCTGTGGGTTTAGAGTTTGGCATACCGTGGGTGTAGAGTCTAGGATTCTGTAGGTTTAGAGTTTAGGATTCTGGCGGCACTGGGGTTTAGAGTTGAGGATTCTGTGGGTACTGACTCTACTGACTACTGACTTGCATGTTTTTGCAGCAGCTGACAGGATCATGAGCATTACATCTTCGACGGCCTCATGGAGGCCGGCAGTCTTCCAGAGAGACCCACAGAGAATCCAGAGTGTCAGCCCTAAACCCCAATGCCAAGGCCCCGTAATCCCAAGCTCTATAGACTCTGACTAGCAAGATTCGAAAAATCGCATTCTCTTTTCCTAGAGCTCTGAATTGGAAGCGCTTTGCCAGGTCGCCCAGGAGTCGCCCTCACTGGCGCACTTGGCGGGGAGGTGGGGGTGCTTCAGGGCTTTTTGCGTCTGATCTTGAGGGGTGGGTGTAGGAATGAAAGAGTATCATCTTAGCTGGTGCTCGCGATGATCAACGGGATACATTTTCACAAGAAGCACAACGTCATGTTCAAGTCAGTAGTGCTAGCAGCAACGACCCGTGCAATGATCCAAGGGGCTTTAGTTTTTGGTGGTCTAGGTGTACGGTGACAGGTATCGAACACCTCTGGCATCCCTGTTGAGTTGTGCATGAAAGCCTCAGTCAGCAGTTCCGGTGCCCCCAACCCCAAACTAGGCCGTTCCGGTTTTGTTGGGTTTAGGGTTGAGTTTCCTTTTGTGCCCACCCTAAACCCTAAACCTTAAACCGCGCCCGATAGACCTCGGCGGGATTGTCCGAGTGGTGAGAGTGTAGACCCTAAACCCTGAATTCCGGCTTCCGTAGCCGTAGTACCCACCTGCAGACGGAAAAGAGCTGTCAGAAACAAGCATTCCTAAACCCTCTCAGGTGCTTTTACTTCTACGCTCTCTGCTTCGGCGCCTTCCCAGCGGTCTGGCGCCGGGCGCTGGACCGCCTCAGCGGCGCTGCCCCCTTTCCGAGGCTCGGGGTGGGGTAGAGTTCTGGTATATTGGTTGCTCTTTCGTGATAACAAGATGAATACTAATAATATTGAAATATGATTGTGGTTCTTATTTCTATTACTGTTGCAACTATTATTCTTATGACTATTGTTGCTGTTGTGTTATGATTATGTGACTCAGGTTCAAAAGAGGCTCCTGACGAGGTGTTTCAGCCTGCAGATTTACGGTGCAACAGACGGACAGACGCATCATTACCCACACACAGATACTTCAACGTGGGTTTGGTTGCATGTATGCCACGATCCCGTGGTATGTATGTCTAGGCAGCCAAAGGATATGGATCTGCACATGTCAGCATTATGCAGACAGAAGCAGGCCTGCACATTCATCTTTCGGTGATAAAGTATACCCGTCTTTCGGATAGGAGTCCCACACTGACATACATACGTACATTTATACTTATATATTTACATACATGCATACATATTTTGTGTATGCACATGCTTATGTCCATGCATGTATGTTTATACATACATATATGAAGATGCTTGTGCGCAAGAGTACGCATGTATGTATGTCTGTCCCTATGTTTGCATGCCTGCCTGTCTGTCGGTCGGTCGGTCTGTCTGTCTGTCTGTCCGTATGGGCGTACATACACTCGTATGTTGATGTAAGCAGTTCTTGACATGCTTTCGACGAATTCGAAGTCTGGCGAAGGCTGCAGGCCCAGCTTCGGGTTCTGCGTGGTGTCTTGGAGACGGCTTCTTGGGCCTTAAAGTGAGTTTGTACCAA
Organism: Symbiodinium sp. clade A Y106; assembly: GCA_003297005.1. NCBI lineage: Eukaryota > Dinophyceae > Suessiales > Symbiodiniaceae > Symbiodinium > Symbiodinium sp. clade A. The sequence goes on from BGNK01006289.1 coordinate 9,005, forward strand.
CTTCAGTGGAGCCCATCTCAGGTGTATGAAGTCCATTTGCTTGACAGCAGCACGTCTAAATGAGACATCGCTCGTTGTTGGTCCCAAGTTCCAAGCTACATGTGCGTGTTTACATGAAACTGGCGGCGACGACAATCGGACAAGCAAGCCCGGCAGCCTCACAGACAGCCTTCGCGATCCTCCGCCGGGTCTAAATGCCAAGTTCTGAACAGGAACGCAGGATGCAAAGCAACCTCAATTTCGGACTGAGGAGAAGCAGCTTGCGAGCTCGGAAGGCAGCGACCCTTCGAGGGTCGTCACCGTCGCTGCTGGCTCCGGTCATGTAGGACTTGCTACTGTCTTTCACAATACAAAACTGTCACGAAGACAGCCATGCGTTTCATCATCGTGGGCATCATCCTCAGCACCCGCTGCTTCACGACTACGACTGTCATCATCACGAGCACTATGGCCGCCATCATCATCATCATCGTCATCGTTCGCCATCGCCTGCTTCGTCCTCCTTATCCTTATGCTCCTCTGTGTGCTAGCCCTCTCACTCATTGGAATCATGTTCAACCACCGCCCGAAACTGTTGTGCCAACGCTTCCTCCTTCTGCTCCTGCTGCCCATCGTCCTTCTCGACATGGTTATCTTCATCATAACCAAGAGCACCACCATGGTATAGCGTATTTTCAACGACATGGACATCACCGTTGCTGCCATCATCAGCCTCATCATCCTCATCGCCATTGCCACCATCATCATCCTCATCATCCTCACCGCCATTGCCGCCATCGTCATCTCCACCACGACAACGACAGCATCACCAACACCCTCAGCATCATCATCTTCATCATGCCGTCGTTGTCCTCATCATCATCACCACCGTTGCCGCCATCATGATCGCCATCAACATCATCATCCTCCTCATTATCGTCATCACCGTCGTGCTCACTACCGTCGTCATCACCAAATCAAGCACTACCCAACACCTCCGCCACCACCACCACCACCACCAGTGCCACCACGATACATTGTCGTGATATCCATCGCCAAGTTCATCAATGATAGCCGTCCTGTCCTTCGTGTCACTGCTAGCATAGGCAACACCGCTATCATGCTCATTGCCGCAATGAGCCGGACCCTGAACCCAGGCCCTAAACGTGGGTGTTCGTGCTTGCAGGCGCTGCCAGCCGCACATCACCGACTAAGGCAGGTCTCGGAATGATTGAGCTGTTGGCAGACTTTGATGCCCACGTTCCTCTAAAGCTAGAGTCCTAGAGTCCTTCAGGAACAGCAGTATGACAAATACTGAGGTTTACCGCACGAACAGAAAGTAGAAGCTACAGCAGCCTTTGATCACCACAGGCAGCATGACGAGACTGCTTCTCTATGTTAAGCCTTTGCGCCACAATCGCGAAGCCCCAAACCCCCGCAATTTCTGAATCCCTCCTCGGTACTTGGATCCTCGCCTGCTTTGCCTAGCTGTGAGTGCTGAGAACCTTCGAACAGCCTAACATCTTAGATCTTAACATGACACTGTACATCGAGCAGCCCTAAAGGCACCAAAAAACCCTGCGGCCAGTAATCGAGGCCTTGGCGGGGGGCCTGGCTTCGCAGGTCTTGGGATCTCTGCTGCAGGCCGCTTGTTTGTGGTTTTGGCACTTGTTTTGGCTCGGATTCACGGAGATCAGATGCAACAAGGGCACAAAAACCAAAAGCATGAGACCTAAGCTTTCAAATTGCTAAAACGCTAAAGCCCTTGACTGTTTCACGCCGACCTGCACCGTCCGAGTTGTGGGAGCATAAAGCCCGGAATTATGAAGGGCGCGAAACTCCCAGGTGTTCGGAGGTAGGGTCCCTGCGACTGAAAGGATTGTGCCGATCTGCGGAGTCCTTGGGGATTGAGGGATGTGGCAGGACTCGGGGCGGCGGGGGGGGCTTAGCAGCTCCAAGCTTGCATGAAACCCCTCGAAGTCGCAACTCCTTTGTGGCTCTGTCTTTGAGACAGGTCCTAGAGCAGGCGCAGTCCCATCGGCACCTTGGCGAAACCCAGAGATTCATCGCCTTGCCCAACTGCATGCGTTTCCCGGGCAAAAACCGACAACCCAGGCCGCAAATCCCCGAACCGAAACCCCATCCCAGCTGTGAGAGTAAAGCAGGAGCCCCTCCCGGCCCAAGCTATACCCGAGGCTGGTGGGAGAGATCGCCCCGGCCCTGGCGGCCGTAGCGAATGCGGCGCCCAGAGAGTTCCACAACCATTTTGAGGCTCCAGGGCCTTGGTGTTGGGTTTAGGGCTTGTCATGAGAGCAAGATGTGTGGGGTTGCGCAGTCACAGTCACGAGTCGCGGCGACAGCTGTTCTGGGCGAGAGAAGCTTGCTGCAAAAGGGTTTAGGTAGAGAGAGAGACAGAGAGAGAGAGAGAGAGAGCGGCAAGGGTTGTTTCGGATCCTGTTGTTGCCTGCACGGTTACACACGTTTAGGGTTGTTTCAAGGCTTGTGCGGTATGGGTTAAATAGGGCTGGCATCAGATACTATTAAACACACCCGAACTGAACTGAAACCCCAATGGTGTAATCTTGAGGTCCATCGTAGCCGAACTGACTGTTCTTGTTTGCCTGTACCATATCAGAAGCTGATCCATGGCATCTGTCCTGCCAAACAAGAGGTGCCCGAAGCAGCTCCGACTCCTTGAGTGTCCTCGCCCAATTCATATTCTGATGCCTGACCCTGAGCCCTAAGCCTCCTGAAGGCTGGCGAGTCCGAGTTGCGAGAGCGTAAGCCTCCGAAGCCTCACACCCCGGCAGCCTTCAACCGCAGAAACCTGAAGCTCAGCTCGCTTCGAAACCATCAACCCCTGACCGCGAAGCCAGCAAGCCTGAATCCGAAAGCCTTGGCGTGCTCAAGCTGCCCTAAACCTGAAACCTCTACGTGGAGGACTCCGCGGATCTTCTGCTGGGCTGGGCAGCCGGCCCGGGCGCAGCACTCAACAGCAGAGGTTTTGTGCGGGTGCAGGGTTCTATCACTGGTGCCACGAACATAGGGAGTTTAGCGTTCTCAGGGTAGGCTTGAGGGATTTGGGTTTGGGAGTTGTCCGGTTTGCAGAGAAATTACAGGGTTTGCTGGCTTCACGGTGCTCGGGTTTGTGGATTTGAGCTGTGGGTTTTGGCATTTTGGCATCAAGCTGACTACCAGCTCTTTGCGGCGGGGTTTCTCAGCGTAGTGGGTTCCGGTTTAGGTGGGGAGCCCATAGTTTCGTAGTTTCGGGTCCCTGCTAGCGGTTTAAGGATAGGAACGTGTCATGTCGGACGAGTCGGACGTATGTCATGTAACATGTGTTTACAGCGGAGGTTTCAGGCGTACGGGAGAGGCATCCTGTGCCACGTTACGGCAAAACAGGGTTTGCAACCCTCAGCCTGCTGAAGAGGCCATGCAGAGATCATCGGGAGGTCGAGCAACTCATGTTCACAGAAGAGCCGAAGATTGATGTCTTGATGTCCACAGATTCTGGACGAGAAGTCCCGTGCTTGTCTGGTCGTGTCGGGATCCCAAGTCCCATGCAAGAAAGAAGCCCGGGCAAAGGCCTCTCCGACGACCAGAGGGTCGTTATCAACGCGGCCTTCGCGTCCTTTGGCCCACATTGGAGAGACGTGACTCGGCCGAGTACGTTTCAGGTTTTTGGGTTTCCGGTTGTTGGGTTCTCTGGCTCTGTTCTCAGCTGGACCTGAACTCGTCGAAACCTGAGTCTCCAGTGAAATTCGATATTGACAAGTTAAGAATCCACTTCAGAGCCCCTCCGACCTCGGCTGCAAACGACGAAAGCGAAATTTTGAACTCTCAGCCTTACAAGCCGTATTTTCTGGATGTCGAACCCCCAACTCTGACCGAAAGATGGAGGCCTAAATAATCAGGCTTCGGTTTCAGGGACACAGGTACAGCAATGCTTCCGAAGCGGACGCCGTTCCCTAAGAGCTTTCAAGCATACACCGTTTTGGCTTGTGATGCAAGTTAACGCACATGAGCTCGGCTAGGTGCCAACACGGTTCACCACTATCCCCTGCGCATCGGAGTAAGGTCTTCAGGGTACCCCAGACGTGAAACCCTGATTCAAGAATCCAAAAACGCTCAAGCCCTCGACCCTGGGACAAGAAACCAGGAACCCTTCAATCCAGCTAACTGCATGACTCCGGTGCTTCTGGCCTGGCTCATTTTCGGTTTCGTCGGGAATGAGGAGCGTCACCGGCCATTTGCCACGGCGATGCAGCGCAAGGCCCGCAGAGAATGACACTAGGTGCTGATAGGGTTTCAGATGGTTTCATAAGGCTCCAGAAGGGTACCATGAGGCTGCTATCAGAGTTCTTGTTCAGGAACCTGGCTCAAGAGGCCCATAGTAAGGAGAACACTGTTAATTTGCTACATGGCGCAAGTTACTGCCTTTTCAGTGCCCAGCAAATCGGGCCGACTAAACCCAACAGGGCCCTTAGCTCGTCAGATCAGGGGTTTGGGAGCTTCGAAGGTCCTGAAGCCTATGGTTGGGGGGCTCCAGGCGTTGTGCGGAGTTGTTTTTTTGATTCAGGTTTAGGTTTAGGAAGTTGAACGGACATACATCCAGAGCCGTGAAAGCGAAGCATTGTTTGCATCCAGTTCTTCTTTTTGTGCATCCGCTCGTTACCGTCTCTTCTTCTTCCTCTGCTGACTAACAGTGTTGGTGTCATTCAACTGCTGAATGTAGGAAGTGTCGAGGGTGTGTGATTTCGGACGACTGAACGACCCCCCTAAGCCATACAACACTGCATCCCCGAAGCCGTTCAAGCTTTGAACCTCGCGAGGTGGTGGCAGACTTGCAAAAGCTAGTGGAGGCGGGTGTTGCATGTCATTCAGGGAAACAGTGTTCCTTGGGGTTCCTGAATGAATTTTTGTATATATATATACATGCACATAATAGTTTACACCAAAACCTTATTCGAATGGCCTCCAATCGCTGGTGCCCCTCGCAGGATCCGGCTGGCAAACGAAGGGTTTCGGTTGGATCTTGCTCAGCTCCGGAGTTAGGTGTCAGGCCTTGAGATGTCTTGCATGGCTTCATGCGATGTCGCGCAGCTCATCGGCTCATGCTAAGGAGGCCCTGGCCGCTAGCGGTCGCTGGTACAACTGGTGGTCTTAGTGGGTTGGTTTTGAGTCTTTTGAGAGAAGCCTCGCTTGGCGACTCTCCTCTCTTAACTTCTGCCGACTCTTGCCCTCTTCCCTCCTTGGTTGAGGACCCTCCGGCGTGGCGCATCGAGCCGTCCTCTCTCCTTTTGGGAATCCTTATCGGGGTTCTGCTCGGGCCTTTGATCGACTTGGCATTCTTGCTGAGGGTTAGCGCCTTTCGGGTTACTAGGCGTAGGCTGGGGGGTCATAGTGGTTGGTATCGGCTGTTGGATGAGCGAGACTGAGGTTCTGCGTCTTCGGTTGGCAGTAGCAGAGCTGCGTGCGCTAGTCCATCAGCTTGCAGACCGAATCGCTGTTCTTGAGGCCTCGGAAGGTTTCGAGGTCGTGCCTCCTGCATCGTCTGCCTCTCGGGGCTCGCCTGAGGGCTTGCAATCCTCTCCTAACCCCTTCGGTTTAGGTTCTCCTTCTGGGTACCCTAGGACCCTAGGCACCCCAACTCCCCTTCCGCGAGCGCGTCAAGACCAAGAGCCAGCTGAGGCGTCTGAGTCAGGCCGGGATCCGTTTCGGGCTTCTGTTGCCAGGGAGATCGGAAGATTTTTGGGCAGGGCAGTTCGCGGGGAAAACCGTGGGACGTCCGGAAGAGACAAGGTCTCTTTACCATCCCGAATCTACATAGTCCTTGCCCCGTTCAGCGGCGAGCCTTATACTGAGCCCAAGCTGTTCAGCCGCTTCTGCTCTGTTAAGGAGCTGTGCAAGCGAGGGCCTGACACCGGAAGGTCCGTGTTCGTTGGCCTTCCCTCACAGTGGGAGGCGCTCATTGCTCTGCGAGAGGCCGGCTTTTCTTGGCCAGCTTCTGGGATAGATGCCAACTGAGGAGGTTTCGGAGGGGTCCCGCATTGGGGATTCCGACGGGGAGCAGGAAGGTGCTCCCTTGGGTCTTCGCGACTGTCTGCTCTCTGCTTCTACTGAGGCGGAGCTCCTCTACAGAGTCGCGGCCCTCCATCTGGAGGCCGAAGGAGGCGGGGAGCAGTCATGCAACTTGATTCCCATTGCAGAACTCGACGGATCCGTTTTGGTTGCCGTCCCTCACAGCGCGTGGCATCGTGTCGCCAACAGGCGTTATTTGCCGCGAGCTGGACTTCTGAAGCCTTGTCATGCCGAGGTTTTAGCTGCAAGCCCGAGCGATCGGACGAAGTCTCACGCTCATTTCAAGGTGCGGGTCTGGATGGGCTTGCTCGCGAGCGCTCTCGAGCGCCATGTTGTTATTGGGGAGGAGGACCAAGCGGCCGAAAGAGTCTTCGTCGTGTCAGGGTCGGAGCGGGCCATCATGCCTTTCGGGCCGTCGCTGGCATCTATAGCCCGAGATCATTTCAGCTTCGTTTCCGCCGCAGAGGAAGCGGCCCCTCGGGAGCCGGAGGACTCGGACTTGGCTGCGAGGGTTCAGGGCGTAGAACAGGCGGTTCAGGGTTTGCAAGGGGGTCTCGATGCCATTCTTCGGGAAGTGTCGGGACGGGGGGTCAGTCAGCCTCCGCGGACCTTCGCAACGTGGGAGCTGTCTCGAGTCGGGGAAAGGCCAAGGCCCAACCCCCTCCCTCCGCGCCCGTGCTCACCTGCCTAGACCCTTCGGTGGTGGCGGCCGCTCGCGCCGCGGGAGTGCCGGAGAGCCAGCTCCAGCTTATGGACAAGCTGGCTTTGAAGCCCGGGAAACTAGGCGATGGGAGCCGAGTTGTGAAGAATGTTCTTTCGGAATCCGAGGAGGAGGAAGCTCGGGAGCCGGGGGTAGAAGGGGAGCCCGGGACCATAGCCGAGGCAATCTGCAAGATGACGCACCTCCTCTCGAAGCTTTCGGGCTCGAAGCGGGCCGGAAGCTTGGAAGACCTGCTCGATCGAAGCGAAGGGGCCGAGCTGGGGCAGAGTGCCTCGAGCTCGGGGGGATCCTCCAAAACCGCGGCCTATCAGAAGCTGGTCAGGCTGCTCAAGGAGGATCCGGCCAAGATATCATCTTCGGTCCTTCGCTTGATGAGCGAAGACTTTCAGGGTCACACGGCGGCTCCGGGCCTCGAAGGCGTGAACTTGACCACTCGAGCGTGGCTCGAGCACCGGAGTCGAGTACAGCAGTTTGCGGGTCCGGTGAGGTGGGGCTGGCAGACCGCGGGGGCTCTGGATGCGCTTCTCGCAGGCCGGGAGGAGGAGTGCAAAGCACGTTTGTGTTTGATGCTTTGCGCTCTGGACCAGAGTGCTTTGGACGGAGGAAGCTGGCTTCTAGCCTCCGAAATGCTACTAGAGTCGCCCCCTCCTCTCTCGAGCTTCTCGAAGCACCGCTCCCCGGAGCCGGGGGAAAGCCACCAGACCAAGGTGATGGACCCGAGATGGATCAGCCTGCTCATGCACCGGATTCGCGAGCGCGAGTCGTTCATCGAGGCCCGCAAGAAGCTGAGCGCACCACGGGGGCCGAGTGCTCCGAATCCCGATGCAGAGAGAGACAAGCCGGAGAAGCCGTCGAAAGGCCGGGGGAAGGCGAAGGCGACGGAGTGAACGTTGTCCAGCCTGACTCCGCTAATCCTATCTTTATCAAGAATTCAAGCGAACCTGCGCCCCCACTTCTTCCTGGAGCCCGGGCGACCGCTGTGCATGGTTCAACGCTTTGGAACCAATTTTTCGAAACTTTGGGACGGGCGAAGACCCCCCTTTCTTCTTTCTGGCACTCCCTCCGGATTGCATCACCCGGCGCTCAGTCGGGGCCCAAAGGGCGTGTGTGGCCTATGCCCATGCCCTTTCCCAGCCTCCACGGCGATCTGCCCGGAGGCAACAGCCTGATGTTTGCCGTAAGCTGGCCTTGAATGCTACCATTCTTGTTCTTTCGTGGCTCTACTTGGGTCGTCCCAGTGCTGTGCGTGAGGACTGTAACTTAGGCTTGGGGACTCCTTTGACTTTGGAGCAGTGGCAGGTCGTTCGAACCTTAGGTCGAGGGATAACCGCCTGGAACGAGCAGCCCATCATAGGCCCTGAGGCTATGGGGCGAAGTGCAGCGAAGGTTGAGAGCTGTGAGCTCATTCTGACGGAGCTTCGTAAAGGCAGCCGTCTCGAGAGCCCGGGCCCTTGGATTTCTGCTCGTGTGTGCGGCAAGCTCGATCTTGAGCCTGCCACTTTGGCTCAGCCCGTCGTTGCTGATAGGCTTCGGTTTGTCGGCACCCCCTCCTTTGAAGCCTCCCCCTTCCTCGATAGTCACAGCCGAGCCGTCTTCGAAAGGCCCTTGGATTTCGCTCGACACGTTCCTGACGAGGAGCGGGTCCCTTTCACTCAAGTGCGGTGCGGTCGGCCTGCTGCCATCAAGCTCCTCGAGCTTCTGGATGGCTGTGATCGGCTGTCCCTTATGCCTTCAGCTCAGGTCCGACTGCGACTTCTCAACGGTTTGTTCACTGTCCCGAAGAGCCTCGATCGTGATCGAATGGTTTTGGATGCTAGGGCGGCTAACCAGGCAGAGCAGCCTCAGCAGCCGTGGATCAGGTCTTTGGCTTCTTTGGAGCAGCTTCAGTGGCTCCACTTGGATGAGCATGAGAATCTGACTGCCTCGACGGACGACTTGAGAGAGTACTACCATGCTTTTGCTGTTAGCCCCCAGCGGGCTGCCCGCAACGCTTTGGCCATCAGGCTCTCCCCTCGTGAAGTGGCTCATCTTCGTTGCTTCACGGCTGATCTTTGGAAGCATCCTTCACTTCATCCTTGTCTCAGGACCATGGCCATGGGGGATTGCTCCGCCGTGGGCTTTGGTCAATGCGCGCACCTGAGTGTGCTTCTCGGTTCCAAGGCTGTTACCCTTGAGCAGTTTGTGACCCTCTCTGGTCGCCCTCCCCGGAGCGGTCTTGTCGCTGGCTTGCTGATCGACGATTTCGCTTTGCTCGAGAAAGTTCATGCCCAGGGCCCCCGGTCCGATCATGAAGCCCCTGCTGTCCTTTCCAAGGTTCACAAGGCCTATGAAGACGCTGGGCTTCCCAGGCATCCTGAGAAGTCGGTTTCGCAGGCTCTCCGAGCCGAGTTCTGGGGAGGGGCCTTCGATGGCGCTGAGGGAACTATTCGCCCGAATCACAAGAGGACCATTCCTCTCGCTTCTTTGCTCCTTCGCACTGTTGATGGGGGGCTGCTGACGCCCGAGCTTGCCGAGATCTATGCTGGCTCGCTGGTTTCCGCGTTCCAACTTCGCAGGCGCCTGATGTCGCTGCTCGACCGGGTTTACTCTGAAGCTCGAGGGCTGCCGCCCCGGAGCATCTTTCGGATGAGCCCGACCTTCCGCGCTGAGCTTCTCGTTTGCGCCGTGCTCCTCCCTCAGTCTGCTATCGACTTTAGAACCCCGGGGGCTCCTATTCTCGTCGCCAGTGATGCCTCCTCTCGTTCCGAGGCCGCTGTCTGTCTCGATGTTCGTCGTGAGGTTTCTGTCGAGTGCTGCCGGCACGGACTGCAACGAGGTCTGTGGAACCGGCTGTTGAAGCCGCTTGGAGCTCTGCAGCGCGAGCGGGGGGAGCTTCCGGACGAAGAGCAGCTACCGGGTGCCTGCTACAGCTCTCACCCTCTGTGGGAAGCCTGCTGCAGGACTCAGCAGTTTAGACCTTTTGGGCGAATCAAGCATGTGAAGCGGAGGCGTCACATCAACTTGGGGGAGCTCCGCGCAGCTCTCGCGGCCGAGCGCCGGGTCGGGGCTGCTTGGCCCTCGTGTCGGTACATGCATCTTCAGGACAGCCAGGTTTCTTTAGCCTGTTTGGTGAAAGGAAGGAGCTCGTCTGACGCCCTCAATGAGGCCCTTAGGCAGTCCCTACCTGACCACCTAGGATTTAACACCAGGCCTGCCTATGGGTTCGTGAAGACCCACATCAATGTCGCCGACGACCCGACGAGAGGCAGGACCGTCCGACCTCCGTGTGAGGATGCCCCTGCTTGGCTTCGCGAGTTTCTTCTCGGCTGCTTTGATAAGTGTGATTCTCATTTAGCGCAGCTCGGGGTGCACCTCGATCAGCTCCGCGATCTGCCTTCCGTGAGAGAGCTGATGCCAGATGCCGAACTGCCGAGCCATGAGCGATTAAGACCTCCTCCTAAAGCCCTGAAAAACCCCGCCGAGCGTTTCGCCCAGCAGCTGCTCAGGTCGGAGCATACCTCACGCGGGGACCTTGTGCGCCTGCTGAGACTGCTGCCAGGCCATCGTGCCCCCCGAGGAAAGCCGGCCACTGGGACAAAGTGCTTCTTCACGGGGCTCTTTGTGCATGGAGGGGTTGTTGGTTTTCGGAGTTCGGTAGGAGAGCACCCTCTTGTCACTCGCCTCCTTTGCAAGTTCGTGCGGTCTTTGGTTCCGGGCTTCAGGTTCTCTAGCGTAGGCTTGCTTCGAAACATGAAAGCTGACGCACACGTCGATTCAAACAACGCTGAAGCCGAGCCTAACATGATCCTCAGCCTCTCGGACTTTCGTGGGGGGGGCTTGTGGATCGCTGGGGAAGGCGGCGAGGAAATGCGAAATGTGAAAGGCAGGATGATGCCCGGACGAGTCGTCTCTGTCTCAGAAGTGCCTGTGCTGTTCAATCCGCACCTGCCGCATAGTACGGAGGCGTGGAAAGGGTCCAGGTACGTCCTAGTCGCCTACAGCGTCAGGGGTCTCGAGAAGCTTAGCGAGCCTCAACGCGTCGCCGCCAGCGACTTTGGGTTCCTGTTGCCTGAGGCGATCGCTGTGCGGCCAGCTGCTGACTTTGCGACTGCTAGCCATCCCGAGTTAAGCGACCCCTCTAGTAGTCCTCTTGGGTTCCCTAAGCCTGCCTTTACCCCTCGAGTAGCGTGCCAGATGTCCTCGCCTGGAAGCTTTTCTTCTCACCAGAGCAAGCGACCGACTCTTTTCCAGCCTTTGAGTGCCAGGGCGAAGCAGGCCATCGCAAGGATTCCGGCCGGGCAATTCCTCTTCTCCTCTGTCTTCCCCTCTCTCTCTGAAGCTCTTTCTTCGGGTCCGGGTTGGGTTGACTTGTTCTCCGGTTCTAGAGGTGTAGGGAAGGCCATCGTCGAGGCCGCGCCATGGTGGGTCGTTTGCTACGACATCAAGCACGACAGTGAGGAGGACTTGCTCTGTCCCAGAACGCAGGCTGAAGTCGCTGAGCTCCTCGAGTCAGGAGCCGTTTTAGGCTTCTCTGCGGACCCTCCAGCGGGGACTTTCTCTAGTGCGATCACTCCCGCGTGGAGGTCTAGAGCTGCCCCTCGAGGACTTCCCTCTCTCAGGTTCGACCAGAAGGTGAGCCTCTCGCGGGACAACGCAATTGGTGATTTTTGCATTTGTCTCGTGCAGCTTGCTGCTGAAAGGGGCTTGGAGTTCCTCGTCTCGAACCCGGTGAAGTCCTGGATCTGGAAGCTCGCGGGCTGGAGCTCTCTTGAAGGATGCTACGACGACTTCCTCGCCGACTGCTGTCGCTTTGGGACGCCTTGGCGGAAGTCCACTCGGTTTCGAGCTAGCGGTCAGCTCGGTGGCCAGCGCCTGCTCTGCGAATGCTCTCGCCCGCATGCTCGCCTAAGGGGTCGCTGCCAAGCCAGGGGAGTGTCCTGGACTGTTCTCGCCGAGCCCTTTCCGCGGCGCCTCTGCAGGCTCCTCGGAGCTGCACTTTGTCAAGACGCTGGGCACTTCGCGGAGAATCGACGACTTGATATCGGGCTGTGCGCAAAAGCTGATGGGGCGCGGATTGGAGAGGCCGACAATCCTGGGCCTCCTCGCTCGCAACCTCGGACTCCCGCCTGCCTTAGCGAGGTCCAGCTTGTCGAGCCGAGGACCGCTTCTCTGCGAGATCGTCATTGGGGTGCTTTTCTTCAACATTTACGAGACAACTTAGGTGAACCTGGGGCTAAGTCCGTGCTGCAAGTTCCCCTGCTCCTCGTCGAGATGCTCTGCTCCTACGCCCAGGTTATGTACGATGCTGGAACTCCCCTGCACTACTACAGACAACTTCTCGCTCATGCTCAACGAGTTTGCCCTCAAGCTCGCCCGATCATGAGGCCTGCCTGGGACTTTGTCACTAGGTGGGAACGTTTGGAGCCTTTACAGCATCGGCCTCCTGTGCCAGAGATTCTGCTGAGAGCGATGGTTGCCATCGGCTTGTCGTGGGGCTGGAAGCGATGGGCTGCGATCACTCTTCTCTGCTTCTACGGGATAGCTAGGATTGGGGAAGCGCTAAATGCCTGCAGGCGTGATCTTCTAACTCCTGAAGACGCGCTTGATTCGCAAGGGCGACTTTACCTGCTTATCCGCTCCCCGAAGACCCGGCACAGAGGGGCGAGGATCCAGCACATCGAGGTCCAAGCTCCCCCGGACGTCGTCGAGTTCATCATTGAGACTTTTCAGCCTCTCGAGCCCTCCTTACGGCTCTTTGGAGGCTCTCCTGGTGTCTACAGGCGGCGTTGGGATGAGACCTTGAAGCGGCTGGAGGTGCCCGGTGTGCTCAGGCTCACTCCGGGATCACTTCGAGGCGGCGGAGCCGTCGCTGCGCACAAACGGGGCGTTAACATCGCCGATCTGCAGTGGCGCATGCGCCTTGGCCACCAGAATACTCTGGCCTACTACCTGCAGGAGACGACAGCCGCCTCGGTGCTCCCGAGCCTTTCTTCAAGTTCTCGCTCGTGCGTGCTAGCGGCCGAGGCATGCCTCCCTTTCTTTCTTGCTCCTGAGCCAGCGCATTGCAACGCCCTTAGGGCTCGTTTTCGCTGATGGCCGGCAGGTGTAGCGGACGGATGGGCAGTACAGCTCGTCGCTCTGACGAGGATCCACCCTAAGCGAAGCTTTCCGGAGGAGTGAAAAGGTTCGGTGACCGCGCTTCGTGTGCTGCCATGTTAAGTTCGATTTCAGTGTCTAGGGCACCAACCATCAAATATGACAGGTTGGGCCCGGCTGTACATAATCAGGGTGGTTTCACATGCCAGCTGCATGCAAGCAAGATTGCACAAAAGATTGCACAAAGCAAGCCTGCAGGACTCTGAACAAGGCTGTCGATCCTGCAGGCAGAACGATAATCGACGACAGCCAGATGACACCGACGACTGCTGCCTGTCATGCCCCTTCTCCCCGCATTCTGCTGCTGCGGTTCCGCTGATTCCTACTGATGCTCCTCCTCGTCCTCCTCTTCCACTTGCTGCTAATGACGAGGAGTGCCTAGGAGTGCCAGGGCAAGGAACAAACAGGTAGTAATTGATGCAGAATCAGTAGCAGCCGTGGCACCGACAGCCAACACAACGGCGACCTGACATCACCATCCATCGTTCGATGTGTATCAGCAGTATGCAATATAGACATGGAACGCGCTAAGAATACTGTTTGACCAGGCAGGAGTGACACCAGTGCGAAGATGCAAATGCTAAGACTGCTAAGATTGGGATCGCTAAGCAATGGAACTGCTGGCACGCAGGGGGACCGTGAAGCTCTGCATGCTCTGCTCTACTGTTTCTCGGCCCAGGGCAGGGGGAGTTTGGCACGCAGGGGCTTCCAGGTTATCCAGGTTATCCTTGCATCCAGAGTCTCGGAGCTGTTGATGTCTCACCGATGCTTGCTTCTGGCTTGAAGCACTTGGGCTAAGTTTGCAGAGTCCCATGATCACGTAGGATGCTTCTTGCTAGATGTGGCTGGAGGCTTTGTGTCAGAAAGTGAGAACCTTACATCCGATGCCCTCAGCGCTACACCCTAAACATCCCTGAGCCCACACCGAAGACTCAAACCGATAAGAAAGCCCAGCAACCCCAAAACCCCAAGCCCGCAGACCCCAGGCTTCCATGGCATCTCCGTAGCCATGGGGCACCTCATTGACTGAGTTGTTCACGGTTGTACGGGGTTCTATGGGGCTTGAGAGGGCCTAGTTGCTTAATGTATAAATCCGGCTTCTATAAGGTGTCTGATAGGTCGGAGCCACCTGCGCTTTGTTTCCCGACCCTAGGATAGCCCGTGTGTTCACTTCCGGCTATGTGTTGGGATCCATCTGCTAGACCTCCTCTCTGTTGGTGTCGGGCTTGGGCCAGTCCGTCGGGTTCCTATTGTTGGCGATACAGTAGTAGTAGTAGTAGAAGAAGTAGTAGTAGTAGTGGTAGTAGCAGGTGTGGTTGCAGTAGTTGGTTGTGTTGGTTTGTTCCGCCGCTGTGCTTTTGGGTTTCGCTTCTGTGGGACTTCTAGCTGGAATCCATGCCTGCCCCGTGCGAGTGCGCGAGTCAGAAGTGGAAGCGCCTTGCTTGAAGCACGAATGAAGCCCGAAAGCCAAATAAGCACCAAATCCTTCAACATAAAGGACGGCTGTCCGGAATCCCGAAAAGAATCCACGAGCTGTCAAGGAACCTCGGGGAGTTTTACGAGACGGCCGCACCGATAATTTTGAGGCTGGTGCTGCAGCAAGCCTTCCTCTCTCAGTCGCTCATATATGTATGTACATAATATATGTAAAGATAGAAGCGCACCCATCCTTGTCTATAGGCTTGGCCGCATGCGTGGCACAGAGTTTGGGAAGGGTTGTGGGGTCAGGGCTCACGTTGGGGGTTTTGTGTTTGGTTCAGGGTTTAGGGTTTTTGGTGTCTGGCATGAGCCTAAACCCGAAGACCACAAACCTCAACCCTTAAGCCCTTGATTGAGGGTCACTTGTGGATCCCTGGTTCCCACTCTGACATGATACTTTCCAGACCGTGCCTGTCCGGATTAGTGATGCTGCAATAGGGGTTGGGGCCGGCCTCCTCTGAAGGAACCCAGTAAACCTACTTCCTGCAAATTTCATTTTCATCCATGTTCGGACAGTCAGGGTCGTGAATGGGAGTCTTGGCAAACAGGGTTTAGGGTTTAGGCAACTTGGAGGCACTTCAGAGAGACCTCGTTCAAAAAAGGGGAGTCTGCATATACTGGCGGGCATGTACAAGTCTGTGCAAAAAAGGGGAGTCTTGAATTCTTGAATCTAGTGGCTCTGCAAGAGTTAGCACATTTATAATTATAGTGTGATAGAACCCTGGACCGTGTACCATCACATTTTATTACCACTAGTTTTGGGCTTCCTTATTATGATAGTTGGCTCAGTAGCTTGTATGGGCGGGACCCGACACTTGCAGGGCTTTCGGAGCCTTGATCCCTGCCTCTTCGAGGCTTTACTAGTCACACTAGGATTTAGAGGCATATTGCACTATTATGGAGCAGGGTTCAGGAGCATATCATACTGCAATATAGTAGGATTTGGGTAATATTATGCAGATAAGTGCAACAAGAAACTCCAAAACCGTATTGTAACTATGGGAAGGGCATCATCGGGCCTAGGGGCCCCTTTTTGAATCTTAAGCGCTAAACCAACTTTACCAAGCCCCCCTCCCGAGGAAGTGCATTGGGTCTTCCGGGAACCTGGCCTCCCTGTCCATGCAGGGCCCCGAGAAGGAGTGGGTTGAGGGTTTGGGGTAGAGTTTTAGGAGTTTGGGGCCTTAACCCCTAGAGCCCTTAAACCCTAAACCCTATAAACCCCCAAACCCCTGGAGCCCTAAACCCAAACAAACCTAACTCCTAAATTACCGCCCGAGCAAAGGCTTGCTCACCGCATGAATCACCCTAGAAGCATGCGTATTTAACCACGTTTCTTATTGTTAGTGTAATATGTACCAAAACCATATTCTAATTCTAATCATTAAGGCCTCTGGTTGTGGTGCCTTCGAGGGTTTAGGCTTACTCTTCCGTGAAGTGAAAGGCCTGCCGCCCGGCCCTTCGAACTTCCGTCCTTTGACCATAATGCACCATCCCCCGGACATGGGGAGTTTCTTGAAAGCAAGGGTGCCTTGATCTAAGGGTCCTTCTAACAAGAATCCTGCGGTTACGAATCTAAACAAGGGCCTTGTTTTCTGAAACCCTTCAAATCCACGACATGGCAAATACCACTCAACTACGATGTTCCCTGAAGTCTAGGGTAGGGTGTATTGAACACAAAACCCTGAAATCCAAAGCCCTGTCGTGCTCAGGAATCGTTGTGTTTTCATTGTCTAGATCGGGCTCGGGTGGGCTCGTCAGGAGCAGAAGATCTTGGGCCGGGATACCGAGGCAAGGCTCGAGATTCACGGTTTTCTTAAGGTTCTGGGCTGCAGGGTTCGGGTCGGCTCAGGCTGTTTCTAGCGTCCAGGGTCAGGGATCCTGTACGGCTTGTATGGGGGCTGGCGATTCGGGGTTTGTCAAGCTGGGAGGCTTTCCACCCAGTGATTCATTTGGGCTGGCTCAGGCTGGGTTTTAGGGACCACTTATGGTTCACGGTAGGTGCTGGTAGGGGCTTCGCAAGCATGGTAACGGCAGCGCAGGGAGCGTTTCGTCGAGGAAGCTTCTGACTCCAAGGCAGTTTCTCGAGAGTTTCCATCCTAGACCCACGGTCCTGTGGACAAAAGAGTTGTTTTGCTGTGGGGCGCCTGGCTTTTGGAACTTGAGGCAGCTTGGGGACCATTAGTGGCGTTGGGGTCCACGCAGATTGCCCAGCTTTCTCGTTCGGTTTGGGACTCGGAATGTTTAGGGCACCCAAAAAGTAAAGAAAATCAGAGACCTTCGGATCCTTGCCAGCGCAAGCGTTCCTGTTTATAGCCTTGCCTGTCAGTGGCCCGAATGCAGGTGACGCTGGTCTCAAGGGGACTCAGCCGCACACGGCTGCGCCTTGCCTTAGATCGCTGGCCTAGAACCGATGTTCAAGGACTACAGGCAAAAAAAAACTGGAGCTTAAATATCTTCTGTATGCAGGGCTTGTGGCTCAGCACGTTACTGCCAAGACCTTACATAGCTTGTCGCAAACCTCTAGGGTTTCCTTCAACTAACTCTCACCAGTACCTCCCACACCAAGCAGTCGCAAGTATCCATCTCAGATCATCCATAACTGGTCATCCAAAAATGGTTGAAGCAAGTTGCAGTGAATAGGATGTGCGTGAGCACGGGCTTCGCAAAAGTTGTTGCCATTGCGAACAATCGCTAGGGTGTAGATGGGCGGGTAGGTTTACACGGATGTGAAGGTGCGGGTCTGCATCCATCAGGTGTCGACGGACCGCCTGTCATGGGTTCCAAATAATTGCGCGGATGTGAGCCGATTTGATGGTTACATGACTGCGGTCATGCAGGTGCGGTAGGGTTAGTCCGATCGTCTTGTTGGGGCCATGCGGAGACGACAGATGCGCAGGTCTGAAACTACATAAGCAAGTAAGCAAAGATATGTGATACCCCCCCCTACCAGGGAAGGAGTCTTTAGGGATCTTGATTTTGAGGCCTTCGAGGAAAGGGGGTTTATACGAGTGAGGGTATGGAGAGCTCCAGTAAACGGCCCTAGACCCTAGACCCTAAATTGAATCCCCAAACGGCCCTGACTGAACTATCCTGCACCCTTAAACTGCCCTTGAGGGACCCTCACCTGCACCTTTAGGTGCCTCGCGTTGCACCTGGACACCCTGCAGTACGCTGGGCCGTCGGCACCACCACAGCTTGTTCTCGAGGTGCCGTTCACTTCGGTTTAGGACAAAACGGATTGCTATTTGGGTTTCTAGAAAGGGTTTCTACAAAGGGTACCAGGGCTCGTTTGGCGTTCCGAGTTGATGAAGCTTGAAGATAGTCTAACTGCATGTGCGTTGGGGTCCGATGTTTTCAGCCTTTGTTGCAGATTGGTGGGCTCCAACGTCCTTTTGGTGACGGAAAGGTGTTCTCCGTGATGTCCTTATCATGTGGATGTCGAGACGGACCAGCTCCGTTTCCAGCATGTGAGTGCTTTGCATGAAGAGTATCCCGGAAGTGTGTGTCTGTGATGCAGGAGCCCAGCTACAATCCGTAGACCGAGCCCCTAAGCTGGCTTTTTCTTTGGAGGGCCTGCGGAGGGCCATCACAGAATGGGATGGCTCATGATGCAGTAGCATAAGATGTGGTTGCTAGACGTGCTGGTGCATCCCGGTTGAGTGCTTTTGCTAGTAGTCTTGCCACCGATCAGCTACGATCTAACGGTTTTGATTGAAAATCAAGCGTGATTTGGCAGCAAACGCAAGAATGAATGTCACGTGCCATCGATTCATTGTCAAATTTTTGTTGAACATGGTTGTGTGAATTTGTAGACAAATCCTTTGCGTTGAGTATTGAAGATTGTTTTGTAAAGTCCTTTCCTTTAAGCTCTGCAAACCCCAAGTGTGGAACCCAAAGCCCGCACTGCTTTTGGCTGAAGCATTTTCAGCCCAAGACGTGCTTGAAAACTTAGTGCAGGGTGCTTTTTTCTCCGCAACTTTGGCAACATGTCGCAGCGCACATCGGCAGCCGTCGCCTTGGGTGGCTTGGCCGGCTTGGCATACATGAGCTCGGGCAGCCAGGGCCAGACATTCGCAGCCGCGCCGGCCACCGCGAACCTTCGCCAGCAGCACGCCGCCCAGACCGCTGCAGCCACGCCGCCTTCCTCGGCCTCCACGTCGTTGCCGGCAATGATGGCTGGCGGTGCGGTCCTCGCAGCAGCTGCTGCTTCTGGACGTGCTACCCGCTCGCATGGCAGCGCGCCCCTCCCCACCAGCGTCATGCCAGTGAGGACAACGGTCACAGCTCGCCAGGCCCTGGACCAGTCGAGCCGCTATGCGGACTTGTCCTTGGATGAGGCGACGCTCGTCAAGAACGGCAAACACGTGCTCGTTGCCTATATCATGAAGCCAAAGGCAGGTTATGATTACCTGGCCACCGCCGCCCACTTCGCTGCTGAGTCTTCCACCGGCACCAACGTGAACGTGTGCACCACGGATGACTTCACCAAGTCGGTGGATGCCTTGGTCTACTACATCGATCCTGATAGCGAGGAGATGAAGTTGCTGGGTTCNGCACCACGGATGACTTCACCAAGTCGGTGGATGCCTTGGTCTACTACATCGATCCTGATAGCGAGGAGATGAAGTTGCTGGGTTCTGGAGTATCATACTTTAATACTTTTTTCTGGTACTTAAAGGAGCCATTATGACATGAATGTTCATACTATTTCGCCTGGGGAGCTTCAAAGCCCAGGATCGCGTACCCGACCCTGCTGTTCGACCGCAACATCATCGATGGCCGCGGCATGATGTGCTCCTTCCTGACCCTGGCCATCGGCAACAACCAGGGTCATGGGCTCNTTCAAAGCCCAGGATCGCGTACCCGACCCTGCTGTTCGACCGCAACATCATCGATGGCCGCGGCATGATGTGCTCCTTCCTGACCCTGGCCATCGGCAACAACCAGGGTCATGGGCTCAGAATGCCCTGTTGATAAGATGAGCAAAAACGTACCGATGTAACGATTGATTGATGTTTCTGTGGATGGCACTGTGTGTAACGAGCGTATGGTTCAGGTATGGGCGATGTCGAGTACGGCAAGATCTA
>BGNK01006290.1:16729-34003 GCA_003297005.1 Symbiodinium sp. clade A Y106
GATCACGAAAGCCTACGCCAGAAGAGAGGTTAGAAAAAGTGGAGGAGGATGTTGAAAGGATAGACAAAGATGTAAATATTTTGAAGAATAATTTAAATATTATGGATTAAAATCTCGTGCATATTGACAGGCCATCTTGGCATAAAAAAAAACCCCCAATGAAAACAGAAGAAGGAAGTGAGCCAATGCCCCCGTGTGCTTAGCAAGTCTACAGGTTCATAGGGTTTGGTATTCTCAAACCATTACTGTAATTAAGCATTAATCAAAGGTTAAATCTTAAGGAACCAGTGCAATTTTTCATAATATCGCATTATGAAAAAGTGTATATAATAATAATAATGCCAATAAAAGTAGATAAGATATTAGTTGATTTTGAACCACATACTGAAAACAAATAATGTTGTTACTAGGAAGTGTTATCGTTGTAAGCAAGTAAAAGACATTGATTGTTTTAGCGTTGCTATTACGCTGGTAAGCATTCTTATTATTATGTTAAATACATTGCGACTTGTTCTGAATGCTTGGATAGAAGCAGTTTAAAGGGATAGTGTTATTAATATTAGGAAGATGGAGACAATCAAATGCACAAGANAATGCACAAGATGCCACAGTAAAAAACCTACTGAAGAGTTCGGGTTTAATAGATCGGGGCAACCTTGGCGCAATTGCATTAAATGCAGAGAGAAAAGAAAGGAATACAAGAAAACCAAGGTCGTGGATAAGAAATCTGAAGTTGATGAGGTCTTTGATCATGTGTGGCAGTTGTTAATGAATGATCTGTTTTGGAGAACTACTTTATGATATTTGGAAAGCACAAGGATAGAGTAATTCTTGAGATACCTGTTGATGACAAACCGAAATAAACAAGGTAACTCTTCTTATACAACAATATTATAGTGCAATTATAATACATAGGCAGTTATATATTATAATTGCATTAGAGTTACAACCCTTAACCCTAAACCCTGAACCAAATTCTATAAGGAACCCCTTGCCCCTTTTGGGTAATAATGCCACCTTAGAGATAATAGATGGGGTAATGGAAATTCCTATACTTGTGTTGATAATGGGGAAGTAGTAGTGATATATCGGTGAAGTGTAGGGAGGAGTATAGGAATAATCATCTAATGGGTTGGCGGTGGCATTATTACCCAAACTGGGCAAGGACCCCTCTGACTATTTTGGGGTCCTCATAATAAGGATCCTACTATGGTACGACACTAGGGTCCCCTATTTTCGGAAACTACCATCTAACTTTTGAGCCTCAGCCCTGAAGCTCTGAACCCGAAAGCCTTAACCCCTCAAGTCTAAAGCCGTCAGCCCTGAACCCTAAACCCGCGGTGAGACTTGGTGAGGTGGGCGGGCGGCAAAAAAGGCCTAAACTTAACACTGCAATGACCGAGCCTTAGGATCCTTAGCCGTGGCACCGCGCAGCTCGGCAGAGGTGGGATCCTGCTGCTGCTCAGGGTTTAAGGGTGTTGGATTTTGGGGCTTTTTCGGGGGCTCCATGAAACCCTCAACCAGGTTCGTAGGGTTTTGCGGTTTTGGGCTTAGGGCTGAGGGTTCCGAGGTTTCTAGCCGTTTTGTAGGCTAGCCGTTTTTGCCCTTGAAGTTTCAGTGCTCCAGCTTCGGTTCGCCAGATGTACTGGGATCCTTTACTTCGGCATTTGGCTTTGACCAGGATCCTGCTCTGTAAAACTCCAAGCAGTTGCGTGGCATGGGGAATCCTGCACTCTGCCGAGAGAAGGAGGGTTGCTCACGCATTCTGGGCTTTGGTTTCCGGTAAGCTTTTACACTAACTATCGATCATGCTGCTGTCAATGGTCTCACGACAATGAATGATAGTTTTGCGACTGCTTTTGTCAATGAAATCCAGTTGATAAAGCTGGAACCCTACAAAGACCCTGCGCCAGGATGATGTCTGCAAGCCAAGACGTACCAAGTCCGAACCCTCCTAGCACCAGACAACCGCTGCAATGCGCAAGTTCCCACTATTCAGGACCAGAAGGGGCTCCACTCAGGGCGCCTGGAAACCGTCCTGGTAATCCTAGAGCCCTCGGTTGGAGGAGAACTCTGCCAGGTGTGGCGACGACCCTTCAGAAGTCTGAGCCCGACATGATCAAGGAGCGGAGTGCAGGGGTCTTGGGCTTTAGGGTATATATAGGGGTGCAGAGGTAAGTTTGCACAAGGTTAGGGTTGAGGGGTTTTGGCTGTGTTTCTAGAGCTCTTGAAATTTGTTTGACGTAAGGGCTTTAGGATTTCACAGCTTGGTCTAGTATTTCTGGGGATTGGGGGTTTGCTCTTGGGTCTCTGCCGAAGCTACCCTCAAGCTGCTGCTACTGGCTTCGCGCCAAAGGTAGAAGCCATAGAGTTCGGTCCGTTTCGCTCATGAGCAACAACAACATTGAATAAAGCAGCATACAAATGCCCAGAAACTGATACTTCCAAGTCCCGCAGAGTGCCTGGATATGTTGCTTCGGGCAGGGAGTTTATGAGAACCCACGGGCACGGACTCAAGAGCAAAAGTTCCTCGCCGTAGTTTTTCGGTGTTTCTCAATTTCGGGTCGAGCTTCCCATGGCAGATTTTCAAGACGCCTAGGCTTCAGAGTTGGATATGTTTTTTCAAGATTCGTCCTGTTACAAATCTCCAGCGTGCGGGCCCACATCCCAGACTGTACTCGACTGCGTGCAGCAGCTCCCCTTGCCAATGCAATGGCATGCAGACCTCGGAATGCTGCAAAGCACGACCTAATTAGTTCTCCAGAAGCATGTAGGGTTCTTGAAGTCGTCGGGTCCTTCCCTGCAGTCTACGATCATAAACGAGGATTGCTGAGCCGCTGGACCCTTTCTTTCAGCCGAGGGGGTTCGCTTGAAACTATAGACTCGATGACCAGCCCGCAGGCCTTAGACAAAGCGTTGGGGCTGGACCACCCGACGGACAAAGTCAAGCAGGACACTGACGGGGATTGTGTCCCATCAGGATCTATTTAAGGGGGACGCTGCACTCGCAACTTCACAAGTAAATCCCGAGTCTTGAGCAAACCCCTACCCCAAATCCCCAACCCAGAAACCCGACTCCGAAATTGTGTGCGGGTGCCAGACCGAGTGACTCAAATCCTTTGAGTCCGTTGACACAGGAGCCAAGAGAGCCAAATAGACTGCCCCTAGACACAGCCCCTGACCTTCATGATTCTAGGCAGCCACAGTATTGCTTTGGATTTGCAACTTCGGATCGCGGCCCAATCAGGGCTTGAACTATTTCGGCAGAATGTGCCCAGCCCATGAACTCAACCTTTGTCCGCCAGCCTTGGAACGCGTGCCACAGCACAGCCAGCACACGTAAGGCCCAACCGTTGAAGCCCCAATGTCCCTATTAAGTGCAGGCCCGAGTAATTGCCAATGTGACTTTTTAAGCGCTCCATAGTAATGTCTGTGTAGCTCCCCAAACCGTATAAAGATTGCGAAACCTTCAAACAACCAGCTTCTTTTCTCACGGTTTTTCAAGCCCAAGCTTTCGACCCTCAGCACGACTCCGATAAGCTCCCGAATACGACACACCGAAGTCCCTCGAGGCGGCGCAAAAGATGGTCAACAAGAACGCAAAGGACGGGGGCGGTGTAGGTTTAGCTTCGGGCCAAGGGTTTAGGGTAGGGCTTAAAGCTTAGATGGGTCAGGGGGTTTAAAATTCAGTGTCCTAGTGTTTTTTGCACTGAAAGTTCCGTAGTGGGGTTTCTGAATTTAGGCTAGCGCTTTGAGCGTGTCGGGTTACTTTGGGGTTCGTAGAGACAGTAATCCCAAAACGGAGTTGTCAAACATCGTAGGTACTACTGCAGCACCACCGTTTGGCCTTGTGTGTTTGCGGTCATGCTCCGAAAACACCTACCATCCCCGCCCATCCCAGCATCCTGCGGGATCCAAAGTGAGAGGGCCTTGGCTGCTATGCCAGTTCCGAGGACCCAACCGCCAAAACAAAAAGCCGAAGCTTTGAACTCCGAAGCCAAATATGCCCCAAATCCTAAGCCCAAGCCTCACATGACCAGAAATCCTGAGCCCTAACGAAAGCCCGACAAAGAGACCGCCAAACGACGAAGGCCGCGGCCGGCGGCTTAGCGGCGGCCGTGAGCAACTTCTCCAAGGCATTAAGCCAAGGCACGGAGATTTAGGGTTTGGGGGCTAGGGTTCCGAGTCCGTGTTCAAAAGGGCAAGGAATTAGAGTGTTGGGCTTCAAGTTAAAAGGGAGTCAGGTTTTAGAGTTGCTTTCGGGTGCAGTTTCGCCGGTTACAGTCTTGCCTGGGGTTTGCGTTTTCCTGCAGTGTTTAGATATTCTGTTCTAGGGTGGGGGAGTAGGGTTATTGGGGTTTAGGGTTCATGGGTTTCCGGATTTTTAGGCCTTTGGGCTCGGTTGTCGGGCGTGCAGCGCGCCTTCTGGTTGCGGGCTCGAAAATAGGTGCCAGCATGTGGCCAGTCGTAAGATGCGCAGGTGGCTGCGTTGTGCAAGGCATGGTTAAGGCATGTACCGTAGGATTGAAGGTTTGCTTACAAGTGAATAAGAGTGCACAAGAGGGTTACTTAGAGTTGGGTCCTTTGCGCAGAAGCATCTAGGCTTGATGTTGAAGGGGCGAATCCGTAAGGTCGTGCTGAAATCATTGCGGCCCCTGTATGGGAGTTTCCGACAACTAGGGGTACCTTATTTTGGGATCCTTATAATAAGGATCCTACTATTCAGGGATACTATATTAGGGCCCCCTATTTCCGAAACTCCCATATTCACACCGGGAAGCCCTCGCCCCTCGAGCCGAAACCCGGATCTTTTCCAGGGGAGCTCGATGTTGCTGGCAACGTGAGCAGCGCTCTTGCTGCCGTCGGCAGGGGGCTAAGTTTTAAGATGGGGAGCGCTTAGCGACCAGAGTTCAGCCTCATAGTTAAAGGAAATGGCGATGATGCTTTTCGGGTTGGAGGGTTGACTTTGGTCCAAGCTGTAGCAAGAAAGGTGGAAGATTTGCAGACTTGTTGATAAAGTCATAAAGGTGTCCTTTGAGGATTCCATCGACAGAAAGCCCCCGCTTGAAACCCCACAGCCGGAGGCCTCAAGGAAAGGGGCAGAGGACTTGTGCGTTTCGGAGCAAGTGCTTTCGCTTCGCTTCGCTTCGCAGTGAAATCAAGGATTTTTGCTGTTTAGATCAGACTTAGCAGAGTTCAGGACATGAGGATTTGTTGTCCACGCTCTCCCAATGTCGAAGGAAGGCCTTCGTCCGGACGGTCCCTCTCCAACAACCATCTCCCGGGGCTCCGAAATTTCCGATTCGCACGTTTCTCTCTCTGAGGCAGCGCTCTGGAGAACCAGAAGGACCCCTTGGCAGGCACTGGAAGGACTTCGGTGTCCTTATACTTCCCTCAGCCACTTCAACCTGAAGCCCTAAGATCCCGAATCTTGCAACCGGCAAGCCAGTCGCAGATACCAAGCCCCAAATCTAAGTCCTAATTCGGGGTGCTAGGTTCTCCTTGGCTTTGTTCCTATTCGTGCTCCACTAGGAGGCGTGTCTCACATGAGTAAATCTTTCGTTTGTGTTTATGCTTTCCGGAAGAGGGTGTATCAACCAAGGGGCTTGATGTCGAGGCGCTGAGTCAGAGCCTGAAATCAACTTCCGAAACATGGTAGAGTCTTTAGCCTTTAGCTGACGACCTGAGGCCTCATGGGCTCAACGCAGGATTTTTGACAGGATGACAGGGACCTGGGAATGTCAAAGCCCTGAAACAGCTGAGGGCCCCCCACCACAAGAAGCCTTCAGATGCCATCGGACCCAAAAGCCCAACTCTAAATGCCTGAGTTCCTCACTGTTCTTCGGGCACTTCCTTGGGTGGCCCTGAAGCTTCGAACTGACCTTAAATCCGCTGGTTTAGGGCTCTCGACCCTAATCAACTCAGCCCTAAACACGCGCTGCCCAAGATCCTGGAGTCCTAATTTCTCATAGCCAATGGCCTGCAAGGTTGCATTTGCCGGTGTCTCCTGTTCGGGTTTACGGGCCGGACGATGGTATGTTTAGAGAACTTGTGCGAGGTGAGTCCTTTCAAACACCCAACTTCCCAAGTCCCTACCGAGTCTTAGCTGAAAGCTTGGAGCCCAATTCTTAGACCTTGAAGTCAGGGTTTCACTATTGCGCTTATAGGGTTTATCTCTTGCACCTCAAGCCCTGCCAGTCGTTAAACCCTGATTCTGAAGCTCTACACTCTACACCCCTCCGGTTCATGACCCGATCCTTTTTTCAAGCTCTTCCTCGTCGCAGGTCGGCCGGCGAACTCGGAAGTTCCTTGGCTCTTTTTCGGGTTCAGGGGTTGCAAGCGTAGGAGTGCTTTGGGATGGGTAGGGGTCTGAGGCTCTTTGTTTGGGGCCTTCGGAGTTTCGGGCAGCATAGCGGCCTCAGGAAAGGTCCTCAGGTTGAGGAGCCTTCAACTTCGTATCTTCCACAAAAAATTTTCGCCCCGACAGTTTGGACGTTGGAGCCCACCGAGGTGTACCGTAGAGAAGAGTCTAGTACCATGTGGTCTACATCAGTACATGTGGGATTTCTAACTTCCGGATATACTAGGACTTGCTTTTGGGGGGTCTTTGCTCGGAGTGTCACAGCCTTCGCAGGTTCTTTGGCCTGAATTTGTAATTTTTGGATCCATGGGTCGGCTGTATCAGAGATCGGAGTGACCCGGCCCCAGATCTCCAAGACTCCACCGATTGCTGAACCCCCCAAGCGCCTTGGGTTCGGACTTGTGGTTCTGGGTTTACATTTACTTACCTTTGGATAGTAGGGAATGGAGGAATGGGGTACAATTGTAACTACTATTACTACCATTCTTCCATTCCCTACTAACCAAAGGTAGGTTTAGGGTTTCAGGCTTTCAGGTTCAGGGTTTCTAGGAAGTTCAGGGTTTCGGGCTCGGGGTTAAAGAATGAGAACTAAACAAGCCGCAAACAAACCCTACCACAACGAACTTTACATTATAAATGAGTCTAGCATAACAGACTCCAGAAGAAAGTGCCCGAGGAGATGGCCAGAAATGCCCAGTACGCGATGAACAATTTCACCTCTATGGTTCGACGCTCTGCGTGCACAGAAGAGAGAGACAAAGAAGATGCCCTGAGTTCAAGTTTTCCACAGGATGTGCAGGGGTGCAGTTGGTGACTAACTCGGAGTCTACGCACTTCTTCGCAGGGAAAAGAGGAGAAGGTGTTCTTGTTTATCGCCTGTGATTGCGTGTAGGTTTCGAGGGATGGTTGAGGGTTTCATGGTCCCTTGAGACAGCGTGCGAGCAGGGGTCCGATACACACCAAAAAACTCTGAAACTTACGAGGAAGCAAAGGGAGAAACTTCGACAGTAGGATTAAACCATGTAGCCCTCTGCCCTGCTTGCCATCCGAATTCCGGGGGCGGTTCTGCTGGGCTTCTATCTTGAGCAGCACGGTTGGGGCGACAGCTTTGTGAACGTTCGAGTTGAGGGGTTTTGGCGTCCAGGGTTCCTGCATGGACTGTTTGGCTGTCTCTGTCTGAGTTGATCATGAGCCCTACTACGTCAAACAGGAGCTTGCGTAGCTCGAAATCTCGACCCGAAACCCCAGCAATGTGATGAAGCATGACGAGACGTTGTCTTAGCCGAGGCCAGGGTGAGCAGAGCTTGGGCACCTTGCATTCCAAAGGCTGAAGGGTTAACGACTTCGGGTGCAGGAGGTAGGGTTTAGGGTTTAAGGCTTTCCGATCGTGAAGCTTTAATATCTAAGCCTCTGCAAGCCCCCATGTTCAACCCCGAATGGTGGGCGATCGTACAAAAAGACAGATTCAACTTCTCGAGCTCCGGCTTTGCGAGCCTGAGCGCCGAGAGTTTCAACCCACGGACCAGCCCCCAAGCCAAAACAGGGGCTGGGGATTCAGGTTCCGAGTCCTAGGTGCTCGGTCTCAGAGTGCAGGCTTTTAGGGTTCGGAGCAGGCTAGTTGCAAAAGGGTTCGGAGTGGAAACGTCAGATTTTCGCTTTGTTTGAGGCTTCCTGGAGGTCTTTGCAGTGACTGGGAAGACTTTCCGGTTCAGAGCTGTGGTTAGACACAGGTGACAGAATCGCGTTGTGAGCCCCAACCGCAGGACCGCAGTATTACGGAAGTGGTGGTAGCTCGTATTGTTTCGAGGGAAGGAGGCATGATTCGCATCCGCGATGATGGTTAGAGCGATCGCTTGTAGTTGTATCAGTGTCCTTTAGAATCGTGATGGTAATGGATAGTCTCTGCTTTCTGGCAATCTTTGTCTTTCTAGGAAGAGTCCCGCCCCTACAGCCGAGGCAAGATCTTCAAGCCAAAGCCGCTGCTGGCTTGCAGTCATGTGGTCTTGTGGTTGGGGGATGATTGGGACCAGAACACATCAACTTCCGTGGCTCGAGGCTTGGGCTGTGGTTGAGCTTGGCTCCTGTCTTCAGACGCGAGTCTACCACGACACAGAGGTTGCGAACAAAAGTCAGAGCGACCTCGGAGAGACGTCCGAGTGTGAGTGTCAAAGACAGTCTTTTGACCCAAAGCCAAAAGTCCCCAAGCCCTGTGCAAGCCTCGCAGCCGGCGCCTAAGGCAGGCTCCGAACCCCTTCCAGGACGTCTTCAAGAATCCTTTCGAGAAGGCGAAGCCAGCCAGTAATCCCCTTGAGGCGATCGGCAGCATGTGCCCCGCCAGCAGTCGGAATCCTCTTTGTCGCGCCTGGAGCTAGCCTGGAGTGACGTAGACTCTGATACGAGTTGCCGGATCTTGTGTATATCCTGCTTTGTAGTTAGGCTCCTGCAACTACAAACTACAATAGTTTACATACGACGAGGAGCTACCTCTTAGGGCGGAGGTGGGTTTTTTTGTCTTACCCCAACCCCTCGAAATCTGAGCACTACAGAAACTCCACGCCAAACACGTTTGTGTGTGTGTTGATGTATAGGAGGTCCCGAAAAGATGGCCTGGCAAAAAAACGACCGAAAGCCATCTTAATGGCCGCAAAGGGGGCTCAAAGCTTGCGCCCGAATTCCGTAGAATTACCAGTCCAATAGATGGCATGTGAAAATGCGAAACTAGATAGAATCGTCGAGCGATTGATTGGCCCAGTTGCCATAGGCCGCGAAAATAGATGGCACACGGCCGTTTGGCTCAGACTTCTCTCGTGCATACATCTCTCAGCTGGCATCTCTCCAGTGTGGGATGGAGCTGGATGCTCAGACCATCTTTGACGCCTGTGTGTTGCAGGAAATGACTGATCCTGCGCAAACTTGGGCCGCACGCCGCCGCTGTTTTCGGTGGCCCTGGATCTCTCGCAACATGGAACTTAAACCCGCCAACCCCAACAATCTACAGCTTGGCATATTGGAAGGCCGAAGGTATAGGCATAAAACAAACTCCTTTTATTACTCTTATCGACAAGCCCGCCCATTCTGAATCCCTTCGTGCAGCCGCCGTGTAGAGCAGATTGTTGCAGACGGCCCGGACTCCCAGCTTGGGGGCAGTTTCTCTTCAGCTCATGCGTGCCATATTCGACCTTTGCCGCTTTAGCAGTTAGCAGTTGTGACTTTGGAAGGTTTGGGGTTCGCGTCATGCGCCATCATTGTTGTCCGCCTAGGCTGGGACCGGCTCTCGCAGCCTGGCGCCCGGAGTGCGATTGGGCCCATCTGCTTGGTTGCCTGCCGAGTGCCCTGCATGCCTCTCTTCGGGAGCTTCGCCGTGTGCATGTTCTTGCCTTCTGCTTGTGTTGCCGAGGCCTGACCTCAACTTCGCCGTGGCCGTCATCTTCAGCTTCATCTTCTCAGGCATGCCTTGTTTCAGAGTTATGAGGGGTTGAGGGGTTTCGGGGGTTGGTTGGTTCCGGGCGTTGCTTTGGATGCAAGCAGCGACTAAGATGGCATTCGCCATCTATTCGGCCGAAGCCCGCCTTGCCCTTCCGACCAGGTGTGCCATCCTTTCGCCCGGCCTGGCTTCGCCTTGGCCTTGGGGTCTGCTCGCGCTTTGCGGGGTTTCGGTCTTCGCATGAGTCAACCGGCGGGTTTGGGCTGGGTCTGGCTCGTGCCGCCGCCAAACTTGGCGGTTGCCATCCTTGTCGTGCGCCTAAGGTCGTGGCGACCGGTTGGCTGGCGGCTTTACGGAGCTGTGGAAGGACCGTCTTTCCAGCAGCTTAGACCCTGGGTTTATTTGTTTGGACGTCATGAAATACATGTCCGATGGAAGATGCTGCTCAAGGCTTTGGTGACCATTGATGTCATGGGTGAATTCACACTTAAGACTTAAGGCATTAAGGAGTCATTCAGTCAGTCGTTCACATGAATGCACCGAATGCCGTGGACTAGACTGTGACTTGACGTAGGGCAATGCAAGCCTAAGCAGCTAGGCTAGGCCTGACTTTTGCGGTGCATGGTTGAGCTGCTCTGATCACTGCTGCACTTCTGGTCCGCTGGTGGTTTTTTTCCGCTGTGTGCTGAGCATTGAGATCATAAAGAGTCATGGCAGACAGGGCAGACATGATGACTGTCAGCATTGTCCGTGACGATGAGATTCAGTGTGACACGTACATCAATCGTCGGGAGCCGGTGGAGCAAGCGATCCTTGGGGTGGTATGCCAGGAGCAGCGAGAAGGCCTTCGCTGGACTGGGCATTACCTCACGTTTAGCTCTGAGGAGTGGCAGCCAGCAAAATTTTCCAGGATCGCTATGAAAAAGAAGAGCGTGAAGGCGATGAAGGCCATGAAGGCAATGAACAAGGATGGCAAGCCTGGACCGATGAAGGCGATGAAGGCCAACCGTGGCAATCCTGGGCCAAAGGCGATGAAGGCCAACGGTGGCAAGCCTGCGATGAAGGCGATGAAGGCCAACAGTGGCAAGCCGGGGCCAAAGGCGATGAAGGCCAACGGTGGCAAGCCTGCGATGAAGGCTAACAGTGGCAAGCCGGGGCGAAAGGCGATGAAGGCGATGAAGGCCATGAAGTGAGCAGTTTTGGCCCCATGAAGCGGCGAAGGCGATGAAGTGAGCAGTTTTGGCCCCATGAAGCGGTGAAGGCGATGAATCCGGCTTCATCTACGACATCCACGACACTTGCACCACGAGCACCACGGGCTATTGCCACACGACAACTTGCACCACGAGCACCACGATCTCTTGAACTTTCAGTGTTGTGCTGTAAAAGAGAGCCGCGTGGTTGTTCCCGATCCATTTCCGAAAACCATATGCCATCTATACGGGGGGTACTATACCCCACTGACCCGACTTTAGTGATAGGTTCAGGGCGCCCGAACCCGTTCGGCCCCGGCTGTAGGAGTGCCTTGCCAGTTGTCACAGGGTCGTATTTTGGGCGTTCATGTTCGTTCTTCTTCAGGGCTTTGCTGCTTTTTTTCGGATTCTCTGTTTGTGACTGTTTGTGTGCTTATAGTTAGCTTGTTCTTCCTTTTGCTTTCATTGTCTGGCTTCGCAGGACCTGTCTCCTGCACCGTGGACCACATGCTGCAACCTCAGTCTCCTCTGTTGGCTTCAGGACTTTGGACTGGCATTGTGGGATCCAGCCTCAAGTCAAAGCCCAAACCCTGGAACCTGCCGATAACACTTGGATGCCCCGGTTTTTTTACATGCGAGTACTGCTTCTCCCGGCTATCCGCCTCCAAGCAAGCACAAAATAGATGGCACATGCGAGGGAAGAAGCGAGAGAGGAATGAGAAGTCCGGCCCAGGTTCGCGATTGCCGCTTCTGTGAGCGATCCCTCCTTTTGCCCAGCCGGCAAACAGCTGATCGTTGGGTGCATGATTCGGTGAAACGGGGTATGTCAGCAGCAGATTTGGGGAATCCATCAGAGCGGGTGCACGATATCATTGGTCTCCTAGGTCCTAGGCAGAGAAACTGCTCGGCTCGGCCCGTTTGTGCAGTGCTGATGGGTGCCAGCGAAAATGATGCATTGCGGCTTCAAGTGTCACCAGCAGTCCCAAGATATTGATTTAAGCTTCGGCGATCTATCGATTGGCCTCGCTCAGGCGTGGTGTTGCAGGTGAAGTTGAAACCCCTGGGTCACGGCCCCGAGATGTGCTGCAAGAAACGGCTTCCCATCCTGCTGCTTGCCCAATGCTAAGGCCGGACGTGCCTTGTGCTGTGGGACAGCGCCAGCCGTTCCTGGTTCCGGACGGTTTCGAGGCATGTTGGTATTAAACGAGTCAGCAGAGCGATTATATACTTGTGTACGTACATATAAGGTCGAAGGCTTTTAGAAGTATTCATTTGAAGTACCCAGTTTCTCGCGACAGGCGGTCCGAGTACCGCAAAATGGACGATGTTTTGTGTCTTGCATCTTTGTCTTGATGGAAGCGGATTCTGAGCAACAGCGAGCATGGAGGGATGCTCCGAGATCGCGGACGTCCATGCCCGTTAACATCGAAAGGATGCGTTTGGAGGAACAGTGCTACTTGGCCGATCCTGGCCAGACATCGCATGTGCCATCTTTGTGTCGTCGCTGGCTCAGGTCAGAAGGCCATGGCCCACAAGCTGGTTTTGCTGTTGCTGCAGGCAGAAGAGAACGGCGAGTTGCCCAACACCTTGCCATTGCGGAATCGTCTGAGAGCCGGCCACCAAACAGTGGGGGATGATCACGCGCTCATCGCCCGTGTTCTGAAGAGGCGCATTGTTCTTTTCAACTCGTCGGAGCATCACCTGGTACCAGAGGTTCTTGGTAGTGACCATATTCCGGAAGGAAGCGACCCTCTGAGAATCTTGTTCACTCAGAGTGCGGATGAGGACTCCCATGAGGAAGGACACTTCCAGCCTTTGTTGCCTCTGTCAGCCCTGAACATACAACCTCCGTCAGAATGCAAATCGGCAATCACGCTCATGGGCCCGGAGTTGGCGGGGGCCTTGCTGGAAGGCTACAAGCAAGTGGAAAACCGTCGGTTTTCTGTTGCTGATCAATGGGTTTGTGTCCACATCGGCATGACGGCTCACCCGAACCCGCAGGAGATACTGCACCTGTGCCCGGATTTGTGCACCAAGGGCCTGAAGACAGGCTGCATCGTTGGCATGATCCATATTGCTGCATCGCATAAGTTGAAGGAATATGTGCAGCAAATCGCGTGCAAGTGTGTAGGGGAACACAGCGAGCGGTGCAGATTCAATCCTTTCGTGATTGGGCCAGTGCTGAATGTGGTTGATGCCTCGATTAGGTTCAATACTTCTGTTGCTGCACAGGGTTCCCAGTCCAAGTGGAGTTTGGGCGAGAAGCAGCAGGAAGCCGTCCGGAAGATTCTTGCTGAGGGGGCTTTCGAGATGAGACGATTCCGCTTGCCGGACACTCCTTGCAACGTTTGTACATGGCCATTAAATTGGTTGCCGCCTGGCACGTTGAGGAAGTTTCAGGAGCCCGCATCGCACGACACGACTCCGACTTTTCTGTGTGTGTGTGCCATCTTACCTGCGGAGGAGCCCGTGACCAGGATGATGGCCCTAAAGTGGCCAGCCTAAGTTAAGCCCCCTTGATTCCGGGTCCAGCGGATCTAACGGACCCTGGGGCGACCCATTGCCGCCTTCTTTGACCCTATTTTCGCACCACGAGCCAATACCTCCTCTGAGCCAACCAGAACTTATCCCCGGCCTTGTTCTCGTTCCCATTCCTCGACTCGCAAGCCTGGGCGGGTAAGATGACACACCACCATGCGGAGAAACCGTGCGAAGCTCCCGCTTGCCTCGCTCTGCCTAGCTTCGTCATGCCCCAATGGTTGGTCCTGGACGGGGGCATGCTATCACACAAGACCAAATCAAGCGCCCAGATCGCCTCGCTGCCATCGTTCCGTTGCTCGCTGCCGTCAGCCTCATGCGACAGCGGCTCCCAGCAGAACGCACCCACAATAAACCCCGCTTTTCAATTATGTTCAATTGCATGATCAGACTTGCACATATGTCTTCTGTGGCTTAAGCTTACATGCGCAGACATGCCATCGATGAAGCAGGCTAGGCATCGAAAGAATGAATGAAGCTCTAACCGGNTATGTTCAATTGCATGATCAGACTTGCACATATGTCTTCTGTGGCTTAAGCTTACATGCGCAGACATGCCATCGATGAAGCAGGCTAGGCATCGAAAGAATGAATGAAGCTCTAACCGGGATCTCTAGGACAGAGTCTCTTCGTACTCGTCTGTCCGTCGATATCATGCGCTTACCCCTCAGCGATGAACAATGCCGCCGACTTCGACGTGAAGCTCGACAGGAATACAACCAGAACGTATCCTCGAGGCCTCCCAACGCGGCGCCGGCGACGCCGGCGCCGCCAAGCCTGTTTTCGACGCCGAGCAGCACAGGCCGGTCGAGAACCCCTCTGTGCTACTTGTCTGATATTAAAACCCAAATCCGATTCAGGCAGTCTTAACATAAACCCTGTATGGTTTAGGGTTAAAATAAAACCGGATCCCCAAATCCCCTTCCATTGCATGAGGCTTGCGCATGCCGAGCTCGCCATTTGGCTTCAGCCCCAGCGCCTCGACTGAGTTCAACGTATCGCCATATCTGGCAATTATTCTGTGCCTCTTATATATAAGATATCAGGCCTCATCGTCCTGAACGAGGATCCGGCGGGGAGTCCTGTTCTGCTGCAGGGAGATCGCGCCTCGGATTATAAAGGGTTATTGCAATAGCCTATAGGGGAACAGGGTAGCCCTTTTCTGGAACCTAAGGCATCCCGATCGTCCTCGACCAAGGGTCTCCTCTTCGTGCCTCGACTGAACCCTATGTACCCTAATTGAACCCGCTATATAACAGAACCTAAGGCCCTGGCATGCCCGGCCCAATCGTGATCGATGACCAGCCCGGGAATTCCCCGCCTAGTGCCCCGACAGAAACTACATATGTACCCTCACCCGACCTTCCGCGGAACCTAAGGCCAAGTTATCCGAAGCCCCATCGTCGTCGAGCAGCAGGGCTCGCCTCTTCGCTCCTCGAATGTATTTCAATATATACCCTTATTTTTTGATCGCCCGACCTTCCGGAACCTCAGGCACCGGCATCCAGGGCGCCGGCCCCATCGTGATCGAAGCGTCGAGGACTCCGCTTCGCGCCTCGACTGAAACGAAATATCTACGCTTAACATTCACGTACCCGTCGATCCTTCCGGAACCTAAGGCCCTGGCATCCAGGTCCCGATCCTCGAGCAAGTGCCTGGCAATCCGCCTCGCGCCTCGACTGAAAATCTACGCTTTTAACATTCACGTACCCGTCGATCCTTCCGGAACCTAAGGCCCTGGCATCCAGGTCCCGATCCTCCAGCAAGTGCCTGGCAAGCCGCCTCGCGCCTCGACTGAAACTAAATCTTCACGTACCCGTCCATCCTTCCGGAACCTAAGGCCCTGGCATCCAGGTCCCGATCCTCGACCAAGAGCCTGGCAATCCGCCTCGCGCCTCGACTGCAAACTACATTCTTAACCTTCAGCTGACCTTCCGGAACCGAAGGCCTGCAGGGCCCGATCGAGCAGCATTCCGGGAATCCTCCTCGCGCCTCGACTGAAAACCTGATTTATATAAGGTGCCGGCATCTCCGACCAAGGGTCGGGCCCTGGGAGTCCGCTTCGTGCCTCGGCTGAACCCTACCCCCAATTTTATCTTCATTGCACCTAGCTGCCCTTCGGTCCGAGGCGTACCGATCTCGCCTGAGAAGAGAGGCCTTCCTAGAACGCCTAGTAGCTCGTCATCGGGCTCTAGCTCCCCGGACTGGAGCTGCTAGGGCGCTTCCCCGGACTGGGGCTGATTTTTTAAAAGCGGCATCGCGCAGATCGCTTTGGCGGAGAGAAAGGGCAGCAGTCTGTGATGCAAGCAGTGACAGATGCAGCGATGTCCTTTGCGTGCTGCTGGTCTAACTGGCAAGGAGTTCGGCATTGGTTTCTCCACCCAATTGCGCCTGCCTCGGTGCCTTGCAAGGTCCCAATATGGTGCTGCTTGCATGGCACCTGCTTAGGCTGGCTGTTGGCATTCTGCCACTCTGGCCTTGGGGTAGGGTGGCCAGTCGTTGGCTTCCCGAGCCTCGCTTGGAACCGTGGCTGCCTCGGTGCCTCCTTTGGTTTCCAAGCACTTGCTGACACCTTTTCGAGGCTGGCTGTCGGCATTCTGCCGCTCTGGCCTTGGGGTGGCGTGGCCGGTCGTTGGCTTCCGGACCGAGGCGCCAGCTTGGAACTGCATGGTGCCTTCACTGATTGCTGCCTGCGATGTGAACTGTTGGCAGGATCGTTGTCATTGCTTAGACTTATTCGGCTCGAAAACGTTGAATTCGTTAGCCGAAGCGAAGCACCCATGTTGCTGGTGCTTAAGGCAGATGGGTCGATCGGACAACACTGGTCCCATTGTTCTCGGTCGATTTATCGCGCTGGCTGGAACCGCTGCTGCTGGTGCCCTGTGCTGCCGACGATTTGGGAAGAGGCAGAGTTTGGCCTGTCGTCAAGATGCAAAAGGCGCCGGACGATCTGGGACTCCACGAGGTTATACGCCAAAAGGCGCCGCCACCCAAGCGAGCTGGCTGCTTCGAACTTTTCGGAAAAATAGAAAGATATGCTTCGAAATTTTCTGAAATTGGAAGTGGCCTCAAGGGACACATTCTCTGTACAGCGATCCTCCGCAGAGAGGAATCGGGCAAATTCGATCTATCACCCGGTGATATCTAAGGATTGCAGCCTTCAATTAAAAACGTAGCAAGTGATGATCTATCACCTAGGTAATTGCACCTGCCCCCTGCTTTTGGGAGGATACGGTCGGAGCCGAGGGCAAACCCAGAAACCAGTCCACCAAGGCAGCTGCACAAGCAAAGGAAGGAAGATGCCAACGCAAAACNGGAGCCGAGGGCAAACCCAGAAACCAGTCCACCAAGGCAGCTGCACAAGCAAAGGAAGGAAGATGCCAACGCAAAACTCAGCCCAACAATAATCAAGACTCTGAGGGCCGGAAGCCTTGAGTTTGAGCCGCTTGAGCCGGAATCTGTTCTGTTACTATCATTCCTTAGGTTTCAGCCGCTTGAGCCGGAATCGTTTTTGTTGCTATCACTCTTTCTCTCTCTATCGCTCTTTTTCTCTCTCTCTCTCTCTCTCCCTCCCTCTCTTTCTCTCTCTCTCTCCCTCTCTCTCTTTCCTCTCGCTCTCACTCTCTGTGTCTCTCTTTCTCTCTGTGTCTCTCTCTCTCTCAGAGAGAGTCCAAGATAGCACTCCGGAATTAGACGTGGAATGCAGGCTCGTGGTTCAGCTAATTGTGTGTGTGCGCGCACGTCGAAAGTGTGTTGTA
>BGNK01006291.1:0-11892 GCA_003297005.1 Symbiodinium sp. clade A Y106
CGTTTATCGTGACTATAAGTACTTATAATGTCCTACTAAGCACTTCTTTGATACTTACGAATTCAGTATAATGTGCGTATGTTCCGTAATGCTTTAACAAAACCGCAACCGATCCAAGTGTTGCCACACATCAGGGAAAGAAGACCAATCAGCCCGGCGAGGGAAGTGAAGACGAAGCGACGCAGCACGCAAAAGGAGCGAGGCAGACGGCTTAAAGTCGAGGACTAGTCGCGGCTGCAGATCAAAAGCGTGCTTGCATCTCCCAATTTCAACCCGGACAAGCGCAATGTCACTTAACTGGCATTCATCTGGTGTGTGGGGTTTACGTATCGACTGTTCTCTGCGGTTTTGTATTGGGCATTTTCAGGTGTTTGATGCGCGTGTAAAGCTGCACGAGACAGACGTGTGGTCAAAAATGTTGAGACGATATGATATGAAATCATATGAAGACACTTTCTCGTGATGACGTAGAGTTGAGGATACTCTCCCCAACTCCCAGCCCTACTTTAGCTGGATAGCTTCGGTTGAAGATTGAAGTTTTTTCTAGGCGTGCTTGAAAGCTGAAGGTCAAAACCTTGACTGGCAAGACCATCACTTTGGATGTGGAGGTGAGGCTGAGTGCGCTACAGGTAGCAATACATACAGATTGGGCAAGGTTGAATTCGCTTCAGACTGTGGCAGTTATTGTCGGAAGTGCAGAGGGTGTTTTCGCGCATGTTGCGGTGGCCTTCTTCAGCAGTACAAAAAGGCTTCCACCTCCATGCGTCGCTTATCTGTCACAGGCATCTGACACCATCGACAACGTGAAGGCCAGCTTCACGGTGTCTTCTTTTCTTTTGCTTTTGTTGGCTGCACTAGACAGTCATTTCAGGCGAAGATCCAAGACAAAGAAGGTATTCCACCGGATCAGCACCAAGCTCGGACTGGATCGTAATCTTATCATGGACTCCCGATTCGCTCGCAAATGCTTGCAAGTTGTGATTATGCAGGCGGTGACATGCATGTTCTTCTGCTGCAGCAGGCTTCGGCCTAGGCCATCTTAGGTTAAGCTGTAGCGAGGCCCCGGGCCAGTCATGTCCACGGCATGGCGAGCTGGTGACATCTTGACTGCTTCTCGTGTCGGGTACGCTGGAGTTGCTGGAGTCACGTCGCAACATGCATCATCCGGGAGTCCTGTCAGAGCCGAGATAGCACTGAATCAGGACAAGAGCAAGCTTCAGCTTCGGAGACATGCCAGCCCCAGTCCAGGAAAAGAGAGATCTTTCAGATTCAGCGACTGCGCAGTCTCCGAGAACAGTCCCACGAATGCATACTCACCTCGAAGTGCAGCCATCGTGCCTGGATTCTCGCGAGGGTCGAGCCCTCTGCGGGGACTGCGGGCAGGAGAGCTCATGTCTGCAGTCAGGGAAACCGAGCGGTCCGAGCAAAGCCTTCGAAGTGAGGATCAGAGGGCTGCCATGGCTTGGCCATTTCAGCGTGGGCGCGACGAGTTGACCCACGGGCGGGCATCGTCGTTCACAGCACGGTCAGCAAGTCCTTTCCGATCTAGACGAGAGAGCCGCTTCAGCGGAAACTCGGGGAACCATGTAGAGCATGGAGACAAGCAGAGCTTGATTGTTTTGGCTGCCACCGCAGCAGCAGCGGCAGAGGAAGAGGCAGAAGTGGATGTCTTGCGCCTGGGTGGCGTTGGTCGAGACGGACACACTCGCCCACTCTCGCCCCGGGTGCGAGACAGTCATTGGCTCGATGGCCTGTCTCCGCGCATCGCCGAGCGTGGAGGTTCACGACTCTTCCCGACGCACTTGGCGATGCCGAAGGATCGACCTAGCCCTTCTACAGGCTCTGCGAAACCGGGCGGAGCCTATACATCACCAAGAGCTCGCCGTAGCCCACGAGCTACGACCCATGCCGAAAAAGTGGCATGTAAGAAGAAGCCAGAGTCAAAGGTGAAGGACGCAAAGGCATCTCAAAGCCCTTGGGCAAAGAAGAAGACCGAGATTGTGCACAAGCGATTAGAGCACCGCGCAGAGTTTGTGGAATCACCTCAGCTCCCAGCATGGGCTAAGCCTCTCGAGGCCAAATCCAAGCAGAACGGGAGCCTGACTTCTTCCAAAGAGAGCACCTCAAAGCGACAAGACATGCAAGCTTTGAGGCAGCGCCTCGAGACAAGACTGAAAGCAGCGGAGCAAGGCCTGCAGTCTCAGGAGCCGTCGAACACGGAAGCTGAGGCCTCAGCTTTAGCCTGAACACTGGCAGCAGAGTGCCCAGTTGTGCCGAGTTTGCCGGGTCAATCGCGACTCCTCGTTTTCCAATGTTTCACAAGCTTGGAAAGGATTGTTGGGTGAGGGCGTCGTGGCTAAAACTAAGTAGTAGTAGTAGTAGTAGTAGTAGTAGTAGTAGTAGTAGTAGTGGGTAGTAGTAGGTAGTAGTAGGTAGTTAGTAGGCGCCCCCCCCTACCAACCACCCCTCTTACATACTCTTGTCGCACACATCCGTTTTACTCGGTATTTACAGCACTTTCGTCATGTAGGAACATCTTATGAAGCTTCAAAATTCACTTGCGAGTNTTACATACTCTTGTCGCACACATCCGTTTTACTCGGTATTTACAGCACTTTCGTCATGTAGGAACATCTTATGAAGCTTCAAAATTCACTTGCGAGTTTGCAAACTCGAGCTTCCGATTCTGGACTTGGGGGAGGGGGTCGGGGGAGAGGGGGGATGATGACGACATTGTTATGCCGACCCCCCCAACAACATCTCCAGAAGAGCCGTTGTACTCGGTTTTTACAGTACTTTCGTGATGTCGGACCATCTCATATAGTCACCATTTGTACTCTGGACTTTGCGAACTCGACATTCGGCTTTGCGAGGGCTTTCGGCGAAAACTCGAAATTGGTTTGGGGGAAGCTTGTTTTTTACGCGGTATTTAAAGTACTTTGGTCATGTCGTAGTCCATTGCTAACGACCGTTCTTTAGCAGCATTGTTGCTTCCGGGGGGTGGGGGGGGGCATGATGACCTACAGGCAGCTTCTCGAACACCACGCACCACTTCAAAAACAAACCCTCCTACGCTGAGGTCTGGGCTTTAAGGGTGTTGGCGAGCCCCTCCCACGTACAGCTGGCATCTTTGTTCTTGANACAGGCAGCTTCTCGAACACCACGCACCACTTCAAAAACAAACCCTCCTACGCTGAGGTCTGGGCTTTAAGGGTGTTGGCGAGCCCCTCCCACGTACAGCTGGCATCTTTGTTCTTGATATTTCTTGATGTCGAAGATGTTGCGCTCCAGGTTTTGGGAGTTTTTAAACCTTCTTGGCAGCACCTGCATGTTCCACGGTATTTGCAGTGTTTTCGTACTATCCGACCACCTGTGGTTTGGCAGTTCCTTCCCCGTCGAATTTGCAACTCCAGTTGCTGTCGCAGTTTTGGGGCTTGAGCCTCTGCAACTTCATCGGCCGTGACAGTTGAGGCAAGTGAGCCTCGGGAACTTATGCAGATAGGGAGCCTCAGCCCCGGCATCTGTGACAGTTAAGGTAAGTGAGCATCGGCAATTTCTGCAGCTGTCACAGATAGGGGGCCAGAGCCCCTGCATCTTCTGCAGCTGTCATTTTCGTTGATGATGATGATGACGATGGGTTGAGGCGCCAGGTGGTTGGTAGGCGGGGGGGGNNGACCAGCTTTGAAGGGGGTGGCAGAGTTTTGCCATTGGTGGAGGGGGCCCCTTTTGTGCTGGAAATGGTGGAGGTGGATGAGGCCGTGATGTGAGTAGCTCCGGGTGCGCACAGGTCGGCGTGGGGACTTAGTATCTGCAGAGGGATCTGTGGAGAAGCGTGTTTGCCGTTATAGGCTCTCGATTGCTAAGCGAGCATTTTGCGCGTCGTGCACAAGCGGAGTTGGCGTTCAGCGCGCAAAAAGTCGAAAAACACAAAAAGTCGCAAAACACGAAAAGTCGGAAAAACGCGAAAAACACGATTACTATCACTAGTACTAGTACCGTTTTTCGTGTTTTTCGCGTTTTTCGACTTTTCGTGTTTTTCGCATTTGCGCATTTCTTTGGCGCTTTTTCGCACAAATTACTATTGCTATTACTATTGCTATTTCTATTACTATTTCTATTACTATTGCTATTACTATTACTATTACTATTACTATTACTATTACTATTACTATTACTACTACTACTACTGCTACTACTGCTACTAGTGGTGCGTTTGCTTGGCTTAATTAGTACCTTGAAGGGTGACCTCCGGGGGAAGGGCCGCACTGAACGAAGTTATCGCGAGGATGGCAAGCTGTTTTGCCCTGATGCCGACCAGCCGGGCAGTTCTCTGCTCAGTGGGTGCAGGTGGCGGGCCTGCCTAGTGGTCCCTTCGTTCGGAAGCAACCACGCCCTCCTGCTTATCGGGCTTTTTCGTTCGTCATCGCGTCGTGGTTGCTTTGTTGGCTGTTGTTGTTTGTCGTTGCGTTGTGTTGTTGTGGCTGACACTTTAAGCCTTCGCGCTGGAGGTGTCGCCAGTTTGTTAGGCCAGGCATGCGTCTTCGGCCAGACAGACACATGCCTCGGTCGATGCTCACTCACTCACTAGTACTAGTACTAGTACTAGTACTAGTACTAGTACTAGTACTAGTACTAGTAGTAGTAGCAGGAGTAGTAGTAGTAGTAGAAGTAGAAGTAGAAGTAGAAGTAGAAGTAGTAGTAGTAGTAGTAGTATTCATTCAGCGCGCAGCGAAGTTCGATCCACCTAGCGAGTTGCACAGCTTCGCTGGACTCTCATGGACTCGGTACCGTGCCCGTGGGCCGCAACACCTGCAAAGATGTCCGGACACTTGTGGCCCGGACAAATAGGCTAAGAAGGAGCAGTGACATCCTCTCAGCTGCTTTGCATACGAACCTGGCCAGTGGCTCTGAGTGCTATGAGCTGCAACTGATGCGCGCCATCAGATGATGTGGCAGACGGCACTTCTTTGCTCGGCCAGCACAGCAGTGTAGCTAGTACGGTCGGCTTCAGAGCAATCCCGGTACAGCAGAGTGCGGAGAGGTAGCCTGTACAGAGCGCCACTTATCGGCCATTGGCTTCCAAAAGAGGTCACCTCGCAGATGTATGTGGCAACAGTTGGGGCTTTTGAGAATGCGCTTCCACAAATGTTTAACCAGTGGCGATCCTGATCCATCCACATTGGCCACAGGAGGCACTGAAGGACCTGAGACAGACCCGGGGGTCCATCCGCAACGGCCCACGGGTAAGGCAGAAAGTTGATTGAACACGAACTGCCGGCCTGCAAGGAAGAGCAGCTGGCCCCAGCTTATGTACCGGATTCACCAGTGTAGCGAGCGTGCCTGTTGTGACAGGCCGCTTCGCTCCCGCCAGAGACGACAGCCCAGCGTGTGAAACGCAGCGCAACCGATCCAGGACTGGACAATGTCCCGAGCCCGCACCCCTTTCCCACGGACACTCAGCTCCAGAGCTGAACCCACGACGTCTGTGGGGCCTTGGAGAGACCCTTGAGGGACTGGAAGCGAAACACCGTCTCCTGGTCGATGAGCTTGCGCAGTTCGATCGTCTCCGCAATGACCGTCTCGGTCGCCCATGTCTTCACCCCCGGCGCTTCTTCCAAAGCCTCGGCCTGAGGATTCCAGACGAGGGTCTTCCAACGGCCCTCCGGGGTAGTCCAGCCCATTTCCCGGGCTGCCGCTTGCGCCTCCTCGTTGTTCTGGTAGTTCTTCAACCGCTGCCCTAGCTCCAGCAGCAGGGCATTGAAAAGAACCAGCCACAATGACTCCTCCGTCTTCTCCGGGGTCTCGCGTTGGACCTGATTCCAGCGGTCGGAGGTGTTGAAGAGGATTGGCAGCAGTCCTTGGAGTCCAGGTTTCACGAAGAAGTACGCCGTGCTGTCCTGCTTCAGAGAATTGATGGAGTATTCGTGCTTTATCAGCAATTGGGAAATTCATAGAGGATACCTGCGGGTGTACGTAGGCGGAAGAGGTCAGCGTCTGAAGTGGTTCTAGTGTGGAACTTCAGCCACGTGCAAGCAAATACCCCCTTGAAACGACAGAGAACCGCTGACTTCAACGCGTTGATGTTTAACCCAGCTTTGGCAAGTACTGTATGTCAAGCAGGCAACCTAGGCGGTGCAGCAGACAGTCTAAGCCCTTGACACTGTGAACCCTGCTGCCTGCGTGAAAATCATCAGCGAATGCTGTCACATCCTGTGCCACCCACAGAGGATCGGTTTCAAGAGCAAGGAGATATATGAAGCGACCGGTAACTAGGGACCAGACTAACGGAGCGACTAAACACCCCTGTTTAATTGCCCTAGAGGCAGCGATCTCAAGGCATTGTCCTTGAATTTCCAAGTGGTGCTTGATATCCCGATGCCATTCCATGATGTGGGCTTGTACTGTAGCTCTTCGGGAATTGCAGGGTCCTGCAGTGCTTCGGCTATGGATGGGCCGGAGATGTTTTGGGAGTGTGGGCTTAGTCACCTTGGGCAGGAGGGCCCACCAGGCAGAGTGCCAAAGATCAGGGGCAGCCGTGAACCTTTGGCAATACGAAGAAGATGCGGCACTAGCTCAGCAGAACAGAGCGCTCCCAGGGCCGCACGCAACTCCAACCCCTCAAGCTGTAGATTTGACAGTAGTGCTTCTCAAGCGAGGATGTGGCCCTCCGCACTCCTGAGCTGAAAAGCAGTTTGTCTCTTCTTCGGCGCAAGAGCACGAACTCCCTGCAAGAGCGAGCGGGCATCCTTCTTGTTGGCATGCGTGTATAGTTGGAGCTCGTCCAGCCGATCCTGGAACCACGCACGACGTGCCAGACGTCCGGCACGACGAAAGTCTTTATGTGCCCTGTGAAATTTGACATAGTGAGCCCAGGCCTTCCAGACAGCCTGACCCGTGCGGTTGGCAGCCTGGCGCCATCCCCGATAATGCTGCCACATGGCACGAATGCCCTCTCGCATTGAGTGAGTCTAACCGTGACGGCTTGGCGGTGGAGGGAGGCAGACTTGCAGAATCTGCAGAAGGCTTCGGTTGAGATCCTCTATGGTTTGACATTGTGGAAGGAGAGCAGCAGTTCACGACACAACTGCAGCAGTGTCGTTTGGTCCCATAGCTTACGAACCTGCACCGGGGAGCGGTTAAGAGCAACGAAGCGGACCAAGGGGAGAACCCCACGAAGGTGAGCGCCATGCAGCAACACGAAATGAATCCCTGCCAGCCAGCCTCGCGAGAGGCACGGCTTGGGCCGCACGAGTGAATACATGGTCAATCGCACTGCGATGTGGACCACAAACGTAAGTGGGGCCCGCTCGTCGCGACCAAGAGGTGAGGTGAGTAAGCTCATGATCATCCATAAGACGAGGCAGACGCTCAGCATCAGCAGGAAGCCGAGTGTTCCATCTGGCCACCTGTGGGCCAGCCCGAGCATGGCGCGAAAGAGGGGTATTGAAGTCACCAAGCAGTAGCAGGGTATGTCTCGATGGCAAGGTAGAAAGCAAATGGTGCAATGAGTCCCAGACTTGATGTCTGGTCTGCGACGCCGTGGGACCATGGTCTTCTGCATCCTGGCAGGTGCCCGTCTGCTTCCCGACCTGGGTGTGGCTCGGAGGTAGGCCAAGACAGCATCGCGAAGGAGAGTGTGATGAACCAGAACAAGCACACCAGCAGCCTTATAGCCGTTCCGATGAGAGCTGACCACCCTCCAGGATCCTACTCAGAAGCACTATCCGTGCGCCAGTGAGTTTCCTGGATCGCTACCAGCTGTGGCTTGGTGGAGGCGGTGTCCTGGAGACGGAGCCACACTTAGGGGGCATGTTCGGAAGATCCACACAGAGGTAATGGAGTTTGAGCCAGCAGTGACACTCCTGCGGCAGTAGCGCGGTTGCAAGGCTGGAGGCTGATGCAGGCAAGCTATGCGCTCAGCTGCAGTCTCAGGATGCCGAGGCACCGGCTCAGACACAAAGGCACGGCAAGGACCCCGTGTGAGAGCACACAGCACTGTGCAAAAGGAGCCAAACTGAGAGCGAACAGATGCACCATCAT
Organism: Symbiodinium sp. clade A Y106; assembly: GCA_003297005.1. Taxonomy (NCBI): domain Eukaryota; class Dinophyceae; order Suessiales; family Symbiodiniaceae; genus Symbiodinium; species Symbiodinium sp. clade A. The sequence continues at coordinate 8,041 of BGNK01006291.1, forward strand.
GCGCCCTACAGCCGTGTTTGGTTGAAGTCCTCTTGGGCCTTCTAGTGGGCATACCGTTAGAAGTAGGGCCCAGCTGTTTCACACTCCAAAACATCTCAGCTGAGAGCCAAGAACCTTAGTAGGAGTAGTAGTAGTAGTAGTAGTAGTAGCAGTAGCAGTAGCAGTAGCAGTTACAGCAGCACGTGTCATGACTAGGAGCTCAGTCCTGCAAAACAGAAAGGGAGCCGGGAGAGCAGACACGACGGGCAAGTTTATTCAGGATCCAGTCGGACTGCTGCCCTCATCCTTGAGGTCTTGCCTCGAATTACAAATGCATTCAGCAAAAAGGGGCGGAGCACCATAGGACGGCTCGACCACGGCTATTCAAATTGAGCCATTGGCTCTGATTCCAGGCGGAACGCCTGCGGACAGGGCTTACCCGCCTGTGTGCCCCTGCTCAGCAGCACTCTAAAGGAAATGGCGATCCACCGCTGACTGCCTTGCCTCATTCGTGGCTGGTTTCAGCTCCCGAGTAGAGCTCGAGGGATGACCTTCCGGCTGATCGTCACCTTCCTCTGGGGGGACTGGCCGCCCGTCACCTCGGCCTTCTGGCGGATCTCGAAGCAGTAGCAGCTTCAGCCTCATCGTCTCCCCGAGCTTGGAGGTATAGTCGGGGAACTGTTCCATCGTGTAGCGCCCGGCCACTTCTTCGGCGGTCCACCTCACTCCTCGTCTTTCCAGTCGGAGGAGCCCCCCCATGACCGCGTTGGACCAGTTCCCCAGGTTCTCGAGGAGAGCCCTTTGCTGTGCTGCATTGAGACCTCTCATGCGCGTTGGAGCTCCGCACATTCCTGTTCGATGCCAGCTACCTCCACCCTTTCGTCCTCATCCAGTTCCGCATCAGAGTCGGCCTCATCGTCAGCTGGTGTCAGTGGGCGGGGCCCGCCTGTATCGGGAGGTACAGCTGACTCGCTTCCCAAAACGCGATTTGCCCAGACTCCCCTCACATTGTTCGCGTGGTCCGCCTCTGCATAGTCAGTCAGGGCCTTGGTCCTCATCGCTGCTGAAAGGCCGTACCATGGGCTGTACCGCCTCTTGCCTTTGCCCTTCCCTTCCAAGGAGGTTCAGCAGGATCTCCTTGGCATAAGCCCGCAGGCGCACCGTGTCCATTTCCTTTTTTTTCGGGGGCGACTTGCGGGTGAAGCTTCGAGGAGTGATTCCCAAGAAGTCCCAGGCACTGCCCCACTCCACTCTCGCAGCTGGCGGTTTCCCATTCCAGTAGGTGGAGGTGCACAGCATCACTAGGAGGTCTAAGCCACTCAGGGAGCCCACCAAACCGATACAGGAACACGGGGGGCTCAACAATCCTCCAGTTGCCTACGTAAGCGAAATTTTTGAATAAACGTGAGCCGAGTGGCCCGTTCCAACTCTTGCAGCCTAGCCTGCCCCGCTTCCCGGTTGTCATCCGATTCCCTGGGAGGATCACTATCAGGAGGATCATTGCTTGAGGGGCCTCCGCACCTAGAGCCAGCACTAGGGAGAATGGCGGGTTGCGCATACTGCTGTGGTTGGAGGACCGGGCGGGACGCCAACATTTCTTTGGCCCGGTCAGCTGAAAGGTCCGTGTACAAATAGGCGTGGATGGCATCAGACTTCCACCCTCCAAATCTCTTCACAACCTCAATATCGTTGGTGACAGCTGACATGGCGGCAGCGCCTCCTTTTCGCAAGTTGTGGGAAGCGACGAGGTGAACCGGATAGCCGAGCGCGACGGCGGCGAGCCTGAGCAAGTCAGAAAGTCCCTCTCGTGCTGCCAAGCGCATACTGGGAGGCTTGGGTCACTGGTCCAAGAAGGGTTACACCTAGCATGCTCCTTCAGTGCTTGAACAGGGCATATGTATCATTTCTCCAGTGGCATGCTGCAATCGGACTTGCCCTCTACCAAACTGAGCCCTTTCGAATCCCTAAGCTGCACAGCAACGGAATCAACTTCCAACGCGGAGCACCGAACCCCGTTGCAGAAAAAGTCAAGGTCGCTCCCGCGAAGCACACGAGTGGGAACATTGCAAAGGTCAGTTCCCGGAAGGTATTCCGATGCCCTCAGCATGAAAAACCACCCCAGACAAATCGAAGTCCAAAGTGCAGTCTTCTCAGCGGCAGGGCGGTCCGACCCATCTAGATAGCGTCTAAGCCAGGTGAGCATGTTGGGGGTGACCGGGACTTTCCGTATTGGCGCTCGATCCCAGCGGTTCATGCCTGCCAGAGCAGCCCACAAGCCCACTCGCCCAGCAAGAGGGTCAGGGTAACCTGCGGCAATATGGGCATAGCGAATGCCAGAAAGACGCTGCTTTATGCCCTGGGCCGTGCGCCCCATCAGAATCACTTGGTGAAGGAACACCACAAAAAGCGGATCAGCCAGTCTTCATCACCTTGCTTCTGAAGACGAGTTTCACCCTGAAGAAAAGGAGAAACGCCCGTATCATAAAAGCGGCCCATTGCTTCCGCCCAGAGTTATAAGACCGGCGAGTGGAATCGGCAAGTTTACTCAATACCGCCTCTCTGCCAATGTGATCCAGAGCCTCCAACCCACCCCCCGAAGGTAAACCCTGAGTGTCAAAGAACTTCTCCCACTCGGCTCCGAGCAGCTTGGGAGCTACTAAATTGCGCAGGGTTTCTCCCGCCCCGTGAGGGGCCGCCGACTTTAGTGCCAACTGACGATTCCCAAAACGTCGGTTCAGCTTGGGGCGGTTGCGACCCGTAGGGGATCAACTCCAACTGGCTCCTAGGATTCTCCGGATTTCTGTCGCTCACCTCAACTTTCCTTCAAAGCCTTTGATCGACTTTGGCTCCGAACTTTTTGGCCCACCAGTGTTCATGATCCTGGATCAGGGCACAGAATTTACCGGAGCAGATTTTCAAGCAGGCCTGGAACGTCATTGCATACAACCTCTGTTCATTGATCAGGATGCACCGTTTGAAAATGGGGTGACCGAGAGCAGGGGGTGGCTTGTTCATGAAAATCTACTACCGGTCTCGGAAGTTGGCGCAGCCACAGACCATGGATGAGGTGGAGGCGCTCATCATCTATGAAGTTTCCTGGAGCCTTCAGACTATGTGCAACAGGAGTGGCTACAGCCCAGCGCAGCGGGTGCTGGGGAAGCAGCCACGGGTGACCCTCGACATGATCAGCGACGTCCAAAACTATGAGTTGAGCACCACCAACGATGCTGCCTGGCGTCGGTTCGAACTGCGACTCGGAAAGCCCTTACCCACTAGATCCAATAAGTCAGAAAAGTAGAAAATCGTAAAAACTTTACAAACGAAGAATTCTGTACATAATTCTTGGTAAAATTACAGGAAATAGCTAAAACTTTGACCCAGGAATTTGTACAGAATTCTAGGAATAGCTACGTTGAAATTTGTAGGAATCTGTACAGATTGGTGGGGCGCATTTGTTTCATTTAGGTGTGAAATTTTCACGATTTAGTGAAAATCGTAGCATTCGAACCGCCGGCGCCCGAGCCGAAGTTTGGTCGAAATTTCGACCAAACTTCGTCTGGTCTCCGGGCAGGCCGATCGAAGTTTGAAGGGCTCATCGGTCGAAGTTTGGTGGTGGGTTTAGGACTAGGACTTGCTAATTGCTACTGTGTGTGGCTATACCCTAAACCTTTGATGCTTACACGAAAACAAACAGTTCGCTAGATGTTGGCTACACAGGTATAGAAGAGAACTTGATTGTGTCTTTGTTTTTGTTTTTCAACAAGCCAAAAAAACCAGTCGAAGTTTGCACCCCTCATCAAACGAAGTTTGGTCGAAACTTCGACCCCGACCGGTTGTAATAATTTCACGATATCGGGATAATTTGGCGCCAAA
>BGNK01006291.1:11917-28128 GCA_003297005.1 Symbiodinium sp. clade A Y106
GAAGCAAGAAATCTGTACATATTCCTGTCTTTTTCACTTCGAGCTATTTTGTAATAATATCACTAAATAGTGTTTTTATTACAAACTAATTTTTCTGACTTATTGGATCTATTGGGTATCGAACAGGATGCTAAGGAGCGACTTGCCAGGGCCAGCGGAGCACGACCACGTCGACAGTTGGAGGAACATGTTTTTCATGAAGGGCAACCAGTGACCGTGTGGCGCCAGGGCCGTCGGGGAGCGTTAGCCAAAGTGGGACCGTGCTTTGTGGTGTGTCAGCAGGGGCACACTGTCAGGGTGTCAAGAAGGGCCGAGTTGTGGAAGTGCCTTGCCAGTCAGGTTTTTCCAATGGGACCATTAGAGTGCCAAGGCCTGGAGGTGCTACCACGTGATCTACTACAAGCGAAGCTTTGATTCGGAAAAACTCGGCTACATCGATGTCGCAGGAGAATGGCGACCTTGGATCCTAAAGGATCCCCCCTTGATGGACCGACACATGAAGTACCACAAGCACGTCAACAGCAAATTACCAAGTCCAGAAGTACCTCAAGTACCACAAGCAGGTCAACAACAACAACCAAGTCCAAGAGTACACACAACAAGCAACGGAGGTCTTTGATTTGGAGCAGGAGCCATCGTCGTCATCCACGCCTGGTGGTCCCAATGCTGGTGTGGCCACCTGTTGCGATCAAGAAGTGGAGGCGAGTGGACAGCCATGCGATCCGGTATCGCACATCAAACAGTGCAGGGCCGATGTGGTCTGATGTGGTCCGCCGTACTACCAATTACTACCAAGAACTTGGAGTCTGGCGAGGTGATCGAGGACCAGCAGTTCCGTGGAGATGAGCCTTCAATATCGAGACGACCTTGTACTACCGGCCTAGACCTGGACATCCTGACCCTGGCGTGTCCACCGACGAGGGTGACTACGAGCCTCATCGTCAAGGAGATGATCAGCGACTATTTGACCGTGGTCGCAAGCGGGGACATGACGGTGGTGGAGCGAGCGCTGCTAGGCAGAAGTCCAGGGTTGGCGGTGTGTGGATGGCTGATTGTGTCACGCTATGGGGTGACAAACGCAGTTTCCCGGTTGTGGCCAATGGAGCCAATGATGTGCTGTACGTGTACTCCGAGCTCCACTCGGGGTGGATTTGCCTAACCTAGAAGCCCGGGAAGTGGGAAGGAGCTGCAGGAGCGGACACTCAACAAAGAGGAGCGAAAAAAACTCTTCGACGCCGCCAGGTTGACCGAGAGATTCGGATGAGATCAACAAGATCCGGACTAGCCTCGGGCATCGACTGATGCCGTCACGTTTCAGAAAAAGCAGCAGGAAATCAGCATGGCATGGAAAGCAAAAGCGCGCTGGATACTCCTAGGTCATCGGGACCCCGATGCACAAGAGCTCGAGCGATACGCTCCCACCCCAGCTACACCTACAGTGTACCTTGCATTCCAAATCATAAGCAGCCTAGGCTACGGCCTCGTGATTATGGACGTACATCAAGCGCATTCGGGCAATCCGATGTTTATGAGCGCGAGCAGGGGCCTGCCTTTGCTTGCAACGATGCCGCCATCCGGCATCCCAGGGCACGAAAAACATTGGCTCATCCGGGTCTTGACTGCCGTTTATGGCCTGGTGAATGCTCCAGCGATCTGGCGCAAGACGGTACGCCGAGCACTATGTGAGCTTGGTTACGTCGGTCCACCTTCGACCCTTGTCTCTACATGTTGCCTTACCAGGCCTCTGAGAATCCAAAGGGACTTCGTGGGTGCGCCGGTCTCGTGCTACTTGGCGTAGACGACTTTCTTCAAGGCGGCAATCCCCGACATCGTGAACTCATGGAGTGTCTGCGCACTAGATTTAAATTTGGGAAACGGCGTGAAATCTTTGAGATCTCGGGCGAGTACTTGGGCCGCACGATCTACCAGACTGGGGACTACGAGATCCGCATCTCGATGTCCAGGTACATCAAGGAGAAGCTCTCCCCGGTGATCCTGCCGTGCGACAAGGTCAAGGACGAGGAGCGCGCCCTGGACGACAACGAGACCACCCTGGTACGTGGCGCAGGCGGTTCCTTGTTGTGGGTCGGCCGCGAAGCCAGGCCTGACGTTGCAGCATCATGCGCTATGGCTATGGCATGGGGTCCACCTAACATCAAGCACTGTAACAAGGTGATCCAGGAGCTGCGCAGCAGCAGTGCGGTCTTCCTCCGGATCATTCCGATCGACCTAGAAGATGGCATCTGGGTGGTGTTCTCAGACGCCAGCTTGGGAAACGATGGTGACAAGTCGCAGGGTGGCTTTCTGGTTGCATCATGGACGGAAAGGTGGGACGCCTCTCCAGCAATAGTTGGAAAAGCCACCGACTCAGGCGGGCTGTAAAAGCTTCACTGGGCAGCGAGGCACTCGCTTTGGACGATGGCCTGGCAGAGCTGGAGTGGATCAAGGCTCTCTTCTGTCAGTCCGTTGTCCGGGACACCTGCGTGAGTGATGGTACTCGCTACGGCGAGGACGAGACGATTGCAGTGGCGCGGATGACCGATGATGGAGACTCCACCTTGGGGATCACAGACGCAAGGGCTCTCTACGACCTCTTCCACCGCAGGTCTGGGGCAGCGGGCTTGTGCAGGCGAGCTCAACTCGACGTGGCCGTGATGTCAAAGTCAGCTGAGGTGCTACGCACCAAGATCTTCTGGATGCCCGGGGCAAATATGTCCGCAGACTGCCTCACCAAGAGGCTTGGAAATGCCACGCTGGCTGCGCGCACGCCAAGTATGCTCTGACACAGGGCAGCCTCAGCACGCTTTGGGAGACCCCCCATGACGGATGTGAAACTGTGCAGCATTTGCCCCAAAGCATGTCCTCTGAGTCTTGAGTTTGTGCTTGCCATCAGAGATAGGGAACCGAAGCCAGCAGTCTTGGAGACGCTTCCTAGACCGGTTGCCGTGCCCGTAGTAGTAGTAGTAGTAGTACGTAGTAGTACGTAGTAGTACGTAGTACGTAGTACGTAGTAGTAGTAGTAGCAGTAGTAGTAGTAGTAGTAGTAGTAGTAGTAGTAGGCGGCCCCCCCCCTACCCACTACATGCATTGCTTTTGTGGGGGGNGTGTTAGAGTGATTTTTAGGTGGGGAGTGGGAGGAGTTTTAATGTTGAGATGTGTTGGTATAAAAAAGGGAGGTAGAGATAAGTGTATGTTGTGGAGAGGGGGGCCCCCCCCCCCCCCCCCACAACTTTTTTTTTTTTGGGGGGGGGGGGGGGGTGTAGTAGTAGTAGTAGTAGTACGTAGTAGTACGTAGTAGTACGCAATAGTACGCAGTAGTACGTAGTAGTACGTAGTAGTACGTATAGTATAGTACTTATAGTATAGTACGTAGTAGTACGTAGTATAGTACGTAGTAGTACGCAGTAGTATGTAGTAGTACGTAGTGGCAACCGTAGTGGTACATAGTAGTACGTAGTAGTCTACGTAGTAGCACGTAGTTGTACGTAGTAGTACGTCGTAGAAGTATAGTAGTAGTAGTAGTAGTAGTAGTAGTAGTAGTAGTAGTAGTAGTGTAGTCGTAGTAGCAGTAGTAGTAGTAGTAGTAGTAGTAGTAGTAGTAGCAGGAGTAGTAGTAGTAGTAGTCGTAGTAGTAGTCGTAGTAGTAGTAGGAGTAGGAGTATAGAAGTAAGTAGGAGTAGGAGCAGGAGCAGGAGCAGGAGCAGGAGCAGGAGCAGGAGCAGGAGCAGGAGTAGGAGTAGGAGTAGGAGTAGGAGTAGGAGTAGGAGCGAGAGCAGGAGCAGGAGCGGGAGCGGGAGCAAAAACAATAATAACAGAAACAGCAGTCGTCCTGTTTGCTGCCGATTCCCAGCTGATGCCGGGTTTGAGCCTGGGTTCAAAAAGTAGCAGTAGTGGGCAGCAGTAGACTTAGTATAGTAGGAGTAGTAGTAGTAGTAGTAGGTATTCGGTACGAGGCAGTAGGTCGTAGGTCGTAGCTGGTACGTAGTAGTACGTAGTAAGTATAGTAGTACGTACGTAGTATAGTACGTAGTAGTACGTAGTAGTACGTAGTAGTAGTAGTAGTAGTAGTAGAAGCAGGAAATAGAAGTAGCAGTAGTGGTAGTGGTAGTAGTAGTAGTAGAAGTAGTAGTAGTAGCAGTAGCGTTAGCGGTAACGGTAGCAGTCGTATAGTCGCAGTCGCTGTTGTAGTCGTAGTCCTAGTAGTAGTAGTAGTAGTAGTAGAAGTAGAAGTAGAAGTAGAAGTAGAAGTAGAAGTAGCAGTAGCAGTAGCAGTAGCAGTAGCAGTAGAAGTAGAAGTAGAAGTAGAAGTAGAAGTACTAGTACTAGTACTAGTACTAGTACTAGTACTAGTAGTAGTAGTAGTAGTAGTAGTAGTAGTAGTAGTGGCAGTAGTGGCACCTCCAGCAGCACCAGCGTCGTAGATCAACCGGCTCGGTTGTGGCGCCATAGCTTGGGGTTTATTTGGGCTCGTCGCCTGGAGTTGTCAGCTTGTGTAAAGCTAACCGGACACGAAGTTCGTACGAAGTTCTGAAGTGTCCGAGAAATCTTCCGTGCACCTCGGGTTTATGCATTCAGTGGTAGTGGCCGCGCTGGTAGCAGTGGCCGCTAGCAGCTAGCATGATCATGCTTGTGGGTTTGCCGCTGTTGACGTGTGCAGCTGTTCGAGGCAGCGGTTGATCTTTGCAGGCAAGCAGTTGGAGGAACGCTCTAATGTAGGAACCTGATTAAGAAACCCTGGCCTTATAACCCCAAAATAGTAGGATTCATATAATGGAACCCTGATAAAGGCCCTAGGTTTCTTAATCAAGTTCCTACATTACTGCCAGCTGCCATCGTGCATAGCCAACTCTTCCTTCGAGCGAGTGTGGCGAGGATGGTCGAACGTTGTCAGATTACAACATCCAGAAGGACTGTTTCTCCCTCAGTGCTGACATGTTTCATTTGCAACTGCTCCTGAGGAGTCAACCCTTCACCTGGTGCTGCGTCTCCGTGGTGGGCACTGTCAGGTGCCCTGCGGTCGCTGGCCAGCACGATCAGTTTTGTTTGGCAGGCCTGAGCCTGACGCCCTATGTGCTGTGGGCGGCGAATAGCCTGTGGCGCCCAATCATTCGTTGACGGTAGTTGTCAACTTTCTACTTGCAGTTTTAGTTTTACGTTATGTACGTCCAGCCCCAAAACAGAATAAGACAGTGCGACAATGGTGTGCCACATCGTGATCCTTCAGAGCAGGCAGCACACAACGGCAGTTGCACAAGAGCAGCCAACAGGTGTTTTACTCGATATGGCAGCAGAGCGATGTGTCAGCAAGACTTCCAAAAGAAAGTGTAAGGAATAAAGGCTTAACACCATCGCCTTCGATTCCGTTTTGCCTGTCATGCTTCAAGTTACAACAGTGACACGAGAAGCAAGAAGCAGCTACATATGCTCCTTCGCATTGGTCAGTGGATGCATCAGCAGAGACCGAGGAATCTTTGACGACCCCAAGCTCGTTGCCGACGTCAAAGAGGCTGTCGCAACGATCAAGAAGGCCTTGGTGGGTTTGTGGGCGTGGCCTTGAAAGCCAATTCAGTTTGCCTGCGACATGGGCGAGACGACATGCTGCATATGTCATGACGTGCACTCCTGTCTGCGTGTTTTCATTCTGTGCGGCAGCTAGTTGGATGTCCCAGTTTGGTCATCTGGATCTTCCCTTGTTGAGCTTGTTTGTTCTGATGCCTGGAACCGCCGTGATCAGCACTGTGTGCCCAACTTCATGGATGCATTATGCCACTATGAAATCACCCAAGAGCGCAGTCCATTTTTCACAGGCCATGGTCCAAATCGGAGAGCTGTCGGCGTGGGGCTTGGATGGGGATACCGTCTATGCTGTTACTGATCCTCCAGGCCGACGTGCGGGAGAACGATAGGGGATGTTTTGCATGTTGCCGCTTCGGCTTCGGGGTTGTGCTCTACATGGCTGTACATTCCCAGACCGTCAATGATCTCGAAGAACAAGCAATTCAGGGGCCGTCAGAATCGTGGCGGTGTCTACCATTTCTGCCTACGCAACTGCTTGAGGCCAGTATGACGCCTCTGAACATCAATCAGATGACACGCTGGGTCAACACCAAGGCAATCATATGCCTGCGGACGGGCTCAGCCTATTCACAATTCAGCATGCCTTTGAGGAGGAGCACGCCGGCAAGATCATCTCACTTATGCGCCATGCCAAGTTGGACGACCCACCATGTTGCGGTGTAACGTGGCCTTAGCAGTCCAAACTCGAGCATAGCTCTGACTTTGACCATCTCTGACCTTTGTCCGAAAACGAGCTCAGGTCCGAGTATTGCCTTTGCCAGCGGGTGAAGCCAGTCAGCGATGCTTGGCTCGAGCAAAGCTTTTCGACAGATGCACCGCTGCGATTCGAACTGCGACTGCTGCAACTGAGGACCCAAAGACGCCCTTCGCAAGCGAGGTCGGGCCGCACTGAGAATCGAAGGACCGTGCTAGGATACAGTTACTCAGGCTTGGCTTCGCGGCGGCCCAGGGTCTTCTTTTCAGCGGTGTCGGACATTTGTATACAGTTAGGCTTGGGTAAGCGATCTAGTTAGTGAGTTTTGTGCAAACAGCAGGCCACGCAAGACGCAAGACAGCACAGTGGCACTTCTCAGCTTCTGAATTCTAAAGCGCCGCGCTAGCATGCAAGGAGCCTTTTGCAACAAGAGTCAGATTTGCCAGGCAGACTATATTGCGGCGCTGCAGTCGCATCACCAGGCCCTCTTGGGCCCTCTGTCCGACAGATTCTGCAAGAGCGAAAGCGGCATGTCAGGTTATGCTGGCGGCTGTCAAGTGCAAGCAGAACGTCGACCCCGCGCTTGCAGATGCACTCGATGGAGCAGTCGCTGAGATGAGCAAAATGTGCCCATCAGTCAGTGTTCACTGTGCAAACTCCGTGTGCTTGCAAAACGTCACGTGCAGGTACATGAAGTGAGAGGGCCAAATTTGGCCAAACCGTTCAAGGCGATCCTGCGTCACTGCCACTACAAGTAACTACAAGCCACTTTACAAGCCCGGATGATCCTCGGTGCTTCGCTGACGCGAAACCAAGAAGCATGGTATGCTGTGGTATTCAAAACGCCTCCTTGAGTACAGTATCGACAGTCGACAGTCCTACTTTTTTGTTAGTACGCTGTACGCGCTGTACGCTGCTTGAACCGTTTTCGGTCCAGGTCCGGTCGGTCCGGTCGGGGCTGGTGAGATCTGTTCTGACGGAAGCCTGCTTAAGTTTGCAACCGATGCAAGCAAGGTGCATTCACTTAGACTTGCCCTTTCCCAGGATCTTCCTTAACACAGCTTCTGGCCCGGCCAGGGACTTAACTTGTGCGGCATGCCGGAACGTGCCCTGCAATATTCTGCAATTCAGTATCAAGTTTGCGTCGTGGGTCCAACACAGCTCCGGCTCAAGAAGTGCAGCAGTAATTTCAAGCGAGGAAGCGCCGTTAGATCAGAGTGGCTGCCAAAATTGTGGCATGCCTGCTGACGTAACAAAGCGGCCAGACTATGATGAAGAGGCAAGAAAACTCTTTGCGGCGCTTAACCTGCCGGTGTCTGGCGCTGCGTCATCAGAGTCTTCGAGGCTGCATGGATACAATAATCTGGATGCTGTGTGGAAGCATCCGACGACAGGAGCTCAGGTTTTCATTGGGAACCAAACAGCAAGCGTCCAGAGAGACATCTTGCGTCAGAATGGCATCACGCACGTTGTAAACTGCACGAGTGACATGGGAAATGCATTCCAGGGCAAAGATGGCTCGATTGCATACTTTCGCTTCGATCTCTACAAGTTCTTCTCAGCCCTGGATCTCCGATCTCATCGAGGTGTCTACGAGTTCTTTGTGCCAGTCTTCCAGTGGATCGATGAAGCCGTAGAGTCTGGACCGACTCGCAGAGGGCTTGTTGCAGCGTTTTAACTTCCTCGTGCAGAATGTTTTTCAGTGGGTCTGCGATGGCATGGTTTTGTTGGGGTGGTGATAAAAATCACTTACTCGTAGGTGGATACCAGTGACTGACCAGTGAAAGCGGTGGTGCCACATGCATGGCTGTGCAGTGGCTGTAGGCTCGGCAAGTCCAGCTGGGCCCGGTAACAAAAACAACCAGTAAACTGCACACAATTCGATTCCCGGCCTTTAGAGTATGTTCTCTGTGAAGCCCCATGTCTTTGCTACTTCCTGCTGGAGGGCTAATTTTGGCGGCCATAGTTTTACTGCTCCTGTGGCCATTGCTTTTTTTGGCGGCGTCCTTGTTCAGTAGTACGTGGTAGCGGGGGTGGTAGTCGTAGCAGTAGCAGTAGCAGTAGTAGTAGTAGCAGTAGCAGTAGCAGTAGTAACAGAAGTTGCTAGTCACTGCTAGTCATTATACAATTTTAACCTCCTTACCACTACTATTTAACACTCCTGAACCTTTTCATATTCGTACTAATACTACCTCCCTTTCTCATATTGATATTATTCTTTGTTCTTCGTCTTCAACATTTTTTTACGAATATTCAATACTGTTTCCTTTGCATATTAGTAGTAGTAGTAGTAGTTAGTAGTACTTAGTAGTAGTAGTTAGTAGTAGTAGTAGTAGTAGTAGTAGTAGTAGTAGTAGTAGTAATAGTAGTAATAGTAGTAGTAGTAGCAGCAGCAGCAGCAGTAGTAGTAGTACGTAGTAGTACGTAGTAGTACGTAGTAGTACGTAGTAGTAGCAGCAGTAGTAGTAGTGCTAATACTTGCATTACAAATAGAAGCAGTAATTTTAATAAGCATACTAATGGTAACCGTGATATCGATACTGATGTTGGTTTTAATACAGGTACTAACCTATACCCATACGGTTATTTTTTCCATCAGTTTGTACACATACACACCTCTATATATATATGGCAGAGAGAGAGAGATAGATATATATATATATATACATGCATTGAGTTTGGCAGGCTAGGGTGTGCATGCATCATTTTTGAGGAACCTTGTACCTGCTTGCAAATTTTGGCTTAAGCTGCAGCTAGAGCCAAACCGGCAAGCTGNGCATCATTTTTGAGGAACCTTGTACCTGCTTGCAAATTTTGGCTTAAGCTGCAGCTAGAGCCAAACCGGCAAGCTGGTACTTTCGTTTCTGGGGTGGGACCCCAGTATAACATGAGTGTGACTCATGAGGCCGATTGGGACTTGTGTGTGGTCCACGCGAGCCAACCCATTTTGTCTGCGGAGAACCTGGTTGACTTTCAGCGGTTTATGGGTGAGCTCGACCGTGCCGGTCGTGAGAATCACTTCTGGAAAATGTGGGGCGCCGTGTGGGAAGTTTGCCATTTGCCTATCCCAGACGAAGTCCTTACGCATCTCTCCTGTGGTGGCCGCCAGGTACCCTTGCGCCGCTTTGTTTGCGTGGCTCCCGAGTGCAGACGATGCCACCATTGTGTGGGCGGCTTCCAGTTCCCCTTCTTGGGACCTTGGAGTCGGGAGAGTGTGTGCCCGGACCTTAGGCTCAGTGGCTATGAGGCTCGGAGGCTGCTCGCAACTTGCAGGACCATTACGCCGCAGGAGCAGCGTATGCAGCGATCTTCCGGCTTCCAAGTCACAGACCTTATCCCCCCAGCCATCTGGAGGGTTATTTTCGCAGCTGAGCTTAATAGCCTCTACGACCGAGCAGGTGCTAAGTGCTCGCCGCCTGTCGCTGCTGGCAACAAGGCGAAGCCCTTTTGGAAGGACCCCCTTGTTGATGTGCCCGAGGCTGAAGCAGTCTTCCTTGACCCAGTCGACCGGTCGCAGCGAGCACTGGCGGCTTGGGTGTTGCATGTTGCTGCGTCGCCACCTGAGGCACCGATGCCACATGCCTGCGTCTTCTGTGGGACGCTCGTGGGGGTCCGGGACCCCGCAGGTGCATGCCGGAACTGCAGGTTGCGTTCTGCCAAGATCGAACGTAAGTTAGCGAGAGCTCCAGTGACTCCTGAGGGGCAGGATGTCACAAGCCCGAGGGTAGAGCGAGGTACGCTCTGCCCCGGGGGCGGGCGGGATTCTCGCTTTACACTTTGCTATGAACCGGGGGATGGGAGGCAGCAGGTGGCGACCCTGTGTTATAAGCCCGGTCCCTTGGTGAGGTCTTCGAGGTGGCGCTGGCTCCGTGGAACAGTCTCTTCATCCAGGACCCCGGGCCTTGCTGNGTCTTCGAGGTGGCGCTGGCTCCGTGGAACAGTCTCTTCATCCAGGACCCCGGGCCTTGCTGGTGTTCAAGAGCAGTCCTTTTGTCGAGTGCGGGGCAGCAGTCAGGGATATCATGTTAAATTAGCGGCAATAATTAGCGTTGGGCTCCAGCTTTGGGCGGTGGGGCTCGCATTGGCAATCATGCCCGGTGACTTGGGTGTGTATGCTGCAGAGTCGCTCTCGGCTGCCTCGGCACCCGAGAGTGCATACACGGCGCTGGGTGAGATGTCCCGGCAGCGAGTCGGGCAATGGCGGGAGCAGCACGGATTCCTGAGCGATGCTGACTTCGCATATGCTTTCCGGAGCTACGAGGATGCGATGGCACAAGCTGGCACCCTGGTGGCGGAAGAGTGGGCCGACAGTGTGGAGGGCTGCGATGGCTGGTGAAAGCCGGGCAGCTGGACCACGATCTGTCCGCGTATGATTTCCGGGGCCAGCCACAGCGTGAGGCCCGCCAGGCTGCGGTTGCCGAGCCGCCCATGCGCCTTGCTGGAGCGGCAGATTGAGCAGCACAATGCCAGGAACCCGCAGTGGAGAGCGATGTCGGGCCTCTGGGCGTGGGCGTGTGGCTTTGGTGTGCTGCGGCTGGTTCACCTTGGCAGGTCCAGTCCTCGCCGGCTCTCTCGTTCTACTTTCCATTTCCACTGTGGCCGTGGGAAGCAGCGCCACGGCTTTGACTTCGCGATCCCGGGGCACCTTTATGTCTGGATGGGACTAGTCGTCGCGATGGCTTGAGGAGTGGCGGGCTTTGCCACCTTCGGCGCGGGCGGCTTCAGGGCTTAACTTCTCTGAGCCTAACGTTGCTATTCTGCCAACTTGCTTCTAGTGTATAGACATATCTGCGTGTTTCCAGGACGGGGTGCAGTACATTGAGGGGCGGTCTCCTGCCCAGGCCTGTAGAGGTCACTGGCTGCANGGTCACTGGCTGCAGTACGATTTGTTGAGGGTGCGCCAGTCATGCTGGCCAGGTGCTCACAGAGACGTTTACAAATTTCAAGAATTTCTTGGAGAGCGGACTTTGTGGCGCCATCTTCCACGATGCGCCACACCTTGGTTGGCTCCATGAGCTCCCAGACTTTCTGCAGGCCGAGTCCTCACGTTTCAGGCACGTCGTAGTCTGTAAGGCACGACGATCAATCGTCTGGTCCTCTAGTATGAATTCTTAGCCGCGGTCTTGAGTGGCACGGCCAAGTATGACGAGGCTATAGACACCCAGGTGGCAGAGAACTTCTTGGTGCCGGCAGAGCAGGTGCTGGCCAACAAGGACGTTTTCACTATCAATGTGGAGCTGCTCGAGAAGGATATGGCAGCCTGGCTGACACCGCAACCTGCGGCCGTCGAGGTGAAGCCGGATGAAAGTGCGCAGCTTCAGCCTGAGAAAACGGACACGGTTGAATCAGCAGCTGCGCCGGTGCCGGAGCAGTCAGAGCCAGATCCGGTGGTGGAGCCGCTCTCCACTGCCACAGAGACGCGAGGCTGCGCTCGACTTCGGAAGGGCTACGACCAGAAGAACCGGTGCCAGCAGGACATGCTGGACAGACTTTCAGCCGATGCCTGGGAGAAGGCCCTGCTGCAGGCGTGCACAAGTTCCTCGGTGTCTGATGATCCAATTCTATTCCAAGTTGCATCTTGTGGAAAGGTGAAATCTCGGCTTGATGGACCGAGGTGCCAAAACTGCCAACATCATTGCAGGCAACCTGGANTCTGATGATCCAATTCTATTCCAAGTTGCATCTTGTGGAAAGGTGAAATCTCGGCTTGATGGACCGAGGTGCCAAAACTGCCAACATCATTGCAGGCAACCTGGACATTGACCTGAACGCCGCTGACACAGTGCTTCCCATCCTGCATATCGTGGATTGCAACTCCGCCAATGTAAGTAGTGACCTTATCTTCATCTTCAGTTTCAAAGGTTCCATAGGATACTGCACAAGTAANAACGCCGCTGACACAGTGCTTCCCATCCTGCATATCGTGGATTGCAACTCCGCCAATGTAAGTAGTGACCTTATCTTCATCTTCAGTTTCAAAGGTTCCATAGGATACTGCACAAGTAATCCAAAACAATGGCCGTGACGGATTGCGAAAATGCCGTGCGGTATCCATTCCGTTTTGGCCCGGCACTTGAAGAACACTTTAACTTCTTGGAGTACCGGTTATAGAAGCCCTTCAAGGAAGGCGAAAGCCCATTCCGATCATGTGACGCAGCCCTCATCTTCGACGGCAGATCCCGCAAATACAACAGGGAGGTCATGAAACACCTCAACGCTCACATCAAGTTTGTGGCGAAGGAGAATTTGCCGGCTCGCAAGTATGAAGTGTTCAGGATGCACTATCACAACAGTTCCTGGGCATGCATTNACCTCAACGCTCACATCAAGTTTGTGGCGAAGGAGAATTTGCCGGCTCGCAAGTATGAAGTGTTCAGGATGCACTATCACAACAGTTCCTGGGCATGCATTACCTCCAAGCCGCTGTGCGCGAACACTCCTGTGACTTCTGTTGTGTTGTGTCTCTTTCTTTGCTTCGAGGAGAATTTATGGAATGCGGCGCTGTGCGAAAGAGAGCTACCACTGCAAATCTGCAGTGTCCTGATCACCTGGAGTCCGGGATCTGCGTCATGGGTAAGGACTTCAAATCGAACCTTCCGGTGATTCCACGCAAGCACTTCGATGTCCCGTCGACGAGTCTCGACGGATTCCAGCGGGTTTGTAGAACGTCTGAAATGTGTAGATGCACTGAGGANAAGGACTTCAAATCGAACCTTCCGGTGATTCCACGCAAGCACTTCGATGTCCCGTCGACGAGTCTCGACGGATTCCAGCGGGTTTGTAGAACGTCTGAAATGTGTAGATGCACTGAGGAATCAGAGCCGCGGCTTCAGTGGCTTGAGCTTGAATCCGGAGCCAGTGCGAGTTACGGCAGACACCCGCGCCAGCTTGGCTTCTGGATCAACGGTGGAGCAGGCAGCGGACTTGGATGGCGAGCAGGAGGAAGACAAGGGCCACCTGGTTTTCCCATGGGAATGGCCAGAGAATGTGTGGGATGAGATTTTCCATTCCATGGGTGCAGCTGCTGGGCAAGTGCAGCAGCTCGTANGGAGGAAGACAAGGGCCACCTGGTTTTCCCATGGGAATGGCCAGAGAATGTGTGGGATGAGATTTTCCATTCCATGGGTGCAGCTGCTGGGCAAGTGCAGCAGCTCGTACGCAATCTGATCTTGACATGCCCAATCAGTTGTTGAAGAAGTGCGGCTGAGGATTTACCATCATACCGGGGACCAGGGCTTTGCAGCTCTGGCTAGCTTGCGCCACAAATACCAGTACAGNTCTTGACATGCCCAATCAGTTGTTGAAGAAGTGCGGCTGAGGATTTACCATCATACCGGGGACCAGGGCTTTGCAGCTCTGGCTAGCTTGCGCCACAAATACCAGTACAGGACTTCAGCACTGAGCGAAAAACATCGGCAGCTCATCCGAGAGCTCCTCGCCTATCGAATCGTCTCGGACGTCTGCTCCGGCTCCCGTGACTGGGGCCGAAAATTGCGCAGGGAAACCAGTTTGGCAGGCGACGTCCCGGCACCGGACGAGAGCGTGATCCAGCCGCCNATGGAGAATCCTCTTCCGATTCCTCGGCTAGCAGTGACGACGAGGAGCACTGAGAGCCTGGACAGGCTGCAGCTTGAGGCAAGTTTTGATACAGATGTTGCCTCTCTTAAGCCATCACATGGGCGATCACGTCAGGCTGAACTGTTTACATGAACAACCTGTCTGTGCGAGAGACTTGCCCCCTCGTGATTCGTCCGTGTGATTTTTAATCCTCACGTGAGGGATGTGCAANCTGTTTACATGAACAACCTGTCTGTGCGAGAGACTTGCCCCCTCGTGATTCGTCCGTGTGATTTTTAATCCTCACGTGAGGGATGTGCAAAGCTGGACATGACAAATAGGATGGGATGCATTGCCAACATGGCAACACAAACTGCATGCAGGTACAGGCTTAAACCGAAGTAATGTGAAGATTTTTCTCGAAGCATCGTTCTGACGCTCCACACGCTTCTCGCGACTCCTCCGAGCAGCATGGACTCTACCGGGTTCGCAGCTTTCCCTATGGATGTCGACCTCCTCTCCTCCTCGATTCTGAACCAGCAGAAAATCAACTTCTACCCCTCGGTCGCCCTGGCGGTGGCCAAGGAGTTCAGATCCATGGTGAGGGGGTGCTTTGGCTGCAGAGTCATGTTCATGACGAATGCTCAGGCCTGTGTGTTTGTCTGTCAAGGCTGGGATACAAGCTCAGCGACGGCGAGCCCGCGTCGGCAAAGAAACGAAGGGCGTGTGAGTCGGGCATGAGTGACCTGCTCGGCAGGCGTACGTTCAGGATTCTTAAGGTCGTCATTCCAAAGGAAGTCCGTCAGAAAGTCTGGGNGTGAGTCGGGCATGAGTGACCTGCTCGGCAGGCGTACGTTCAGGATTCTTAAGGTCGTCATTCCAAAGGAAGTCCGTCAGAAAGTCTGGGAGGAAAACCGTGTGCAGTACGACGGAGAGATGATTCTGATCCCCCTGTTTCTGCTACAGTCCCCGGACTCCAGATTGCTCATCGACACTTGGGTCACAACCATGCACATCTCCACCGACAACGGCAACTTGGCCTGCAAAGGAATCTAGCAGGAAGGGTCTTTGATACCTGCTGATTTGCATTGGGAGCTCAGGCCCGGACATCAAGGTGTGGAACTTCTACAAGTTGGAATCTNCGACAACGGCAACTTGGCCTGCAAAGGAATCTAGCAGGAAGGGTCTTTGATACCTGCTGATTTGCATTGGGAGCTCAGGCCCGGACATCAAGGTGTGGAACTTCTACAAGTTGGAATCTGCGCAGAGGCAGTTCCAAGTGAAAACGTGCATCTTGAAGAACTTGGTGGTGACGAAGTCAGCGAAAGGGAAAGCCAATGCCAAGGAGGCAGCCGAGCAATCGTGGGAGCTTTTCTTCGGTGACCCGAACACCGCGACTTTGTGGGGATTCTGGATGGGCCTTGGAGCGGAGACAGATGTTCCCATCCTGAAGCAGAGCAGCGATGTGATGCCCGGCTCTGTCGTCCGCACAAAGACTCCGATGAGCGACTACTGCAACATTCCGAGCGACTGCGCATGGGAATCTTTTGCCCGTGTGTTGGGGAAGGTGAGCTTCACGGTCGATATGCAGACGACTTGGTCCAACTTCGTGCAGTGCAAGACTGCCAAATCGAAGATTGCTCTGATGTTGGACTTGGATCNGTGTGTTGGGGAAGGTGAGCTTCACGGTCGATATGCAGACGACTTGGTCCAACTTCGTGCAGTGCAAGACTGCCAAATCGAAGATTGCTCTGATGTTGGACTTGGATCGGGACATCCGCATGGCGAAGCGTGACCCGTTTGCATTTCTTTGAATCAGGTTCATTAACCTTCTTGTCTTGTCGTTGGAGAGTGGCGAGCCTAGGNGACATGGGAGAAAATGGAGACGTGGATGCTGGGTACAGCAGCAGCAACAGTATTGAAGGTGAGTGAGGCCGGGAATCGGAGCAGGCGTGCTTCTCTAGGTCTAGGTGATGTGGACTCTGGTCCAACTTCTTTAGGCTAGGTGATGCGGGCTAGGACTGGTCCAAGGCTTCTCTGACATACAAGCTATTGCTGTCTACGGCTTTTGATGCGGGCTACGGCTGGTCCTAGGCTTCTCTCTGTGATGCGGGCTATGGCNGCGGGCTAGGACTGGTCCAAGGCTTCTCTGACATACAAGCTATTGCTGTCTACGGCTTTTGATGCGGGCTACGGCTGGTCCTAGGCTTCTCTCTGTGATGCGGGCTATGGCCTCTCAGATGCCTGCTCATTTCCTTTTGCGAAAGATTTTATTTCGTCGCCTAAAGGCAGGCCATTCATCGTCCGGGTGGCAGCTGCGACCGAGCTTTCAAAATGATAGGACTTGACCAGCACCTCTGCTTGTATGCCCGCGCAACATCAC
>BGNK01006292.1:0-11420 GCA_003297005.1 Symbiodinium sp. clade A Y106
TCGTTTGGTGTTCCAGAGTGCTCTGTCTGCTGCGACCTTCCACCAGGAGGTGGTGCCCGCCGTGTTGCTGATGTGACGCTCGGTGTCTAGGTTCGGGTTGAACCGGCCGGCATGCCTGGAGCCTTGTCCGGCTTCGCCTTCTCTTGTTCCCACCAGGCCATGCCACGCCAGGTGGCCAGGTTTCGCGTAGTGGGGTCCTCGGCTCGTCCAACGTGTCCCCAGAGGTTCCACGTAGCTTCAAGAATACGTGTGCTCCACCTGGGGATCTTGTACTTCACCAAAACGATGCGTGCCAACCTCAACGATCGGGTGTTCCACTCCACCCAGCTCTCACCTGGTTTTCGCGCCACCTGCATCATGTCCCTCGTGTGGTGGAGTTGTATCCCATTTGCAGTGCGGAGGGTGGAGTCGTTGACCGGCCAAGTGGGTGAGCCCCAAAGGCCCGCTTCGCGTACCACCATGTTGTGTGCCTGCAGTCTGGTTTTGAGGCCTGTTCTGAGGAACATCTTCTTGTTCGCATAGAACGCTTTTCTTGCTCTGGTACTCATCTCCGCATTGACGAGGGCGGGTCCTCCCGCGAAAGCAACGGGTGATCCCAAGACCATAAGTGGGCAGTCGGGCCCCTGCGCTTCAATCTGGTGCCCGGCGATGTAGAAGGTGTGCGCCCCCTCGTTGGAAATGACACATGTTTTCTTGTGGTTGATCTTCAAGCCGTGTCGAGCTAAATTTGTTTCCAGTCTGCTGATGAGGTGCTGCACGTGGAGCGGGCTCTCGCCCCAAACGTAGACGTCATCCATATAGGCCGCCGTGTGTTCAGGTGGGGGAGGTAGTTTCGGGTTCGGCCCGTGCGAGCTGGTCTTCACTTCCCTGGTGGTCTGCTGCACCTCGCGTCCCACCAGGGCTGAGAAAGCCACCGGGCTGTCTGGTCCTCCTTGTCTGACTCCGTTGCTTTGGCTCACAAAGACGCCTGCGTTGCCGACCTGGACATTGAGTTCGGTGGCGTACAGCAGAGCAGCCCACAGCCTGGCTTCCCAAGGGTGCCCTTGTCCTCCGATCTGGTCCTCGATCAGGTGACTCATGCTGGTCTGCGATGTGGTGTCGAAGGCCTTGGTGACGTCCACCTTGATCAGGAAGAAGGGCCCGCCCCAGTCTCGTGCCCTTCTCATGACCTGACGGATGGCCAGCAGCATCTCCACTGATTGACGTCCTCGAGAGCACCACTGCAGTCGGCACACCGGACTCAACATGTGTTGGGTACGCCTGAGGACCAGTTGGGCCGCCCACTTGAGGAGTGTGCTCGAGATGGTGATGGGGCGGGTGTCCGCCCATGACGCTGGCGCGCTTACTTTGGGGATGAGCACCGTCACTCCCTGTTCTAGCAGGTCTGTCAGAGTTCCCTTGTAAAAGGCATCATTCAGGATATAGCGGATCCTATGTGCCCACACGGGGTCTTCCATGAGAGCTTGGATCGCTTCGTGGACGATGCCGTCGGGTCCCGCTGCTTTCCTGCGGGGCCAGCGGGCCATGGTGATCCTCAGTTCCTGGGGACTGAAAGGGCGCCACGGCCGGTCCTTACACTCTCGGGTAAGTCTCTGGTAGGTCTTCAATTAGGCCATGTGCACCTGAATGTCCGAGGCTTGGTGGAAGATCCCTTCGAGGTGGTTCCGGAGGAGTTCCTGCCAGTTCTCATCGTTTGTAAGGTGGTGTTCCCAGTGCCTGGTCCTCGCAAGCTGCTTGTGTGCCCTGTAGGCTCTCCAGTCCCGTTTTGCCGCTGCCTCGTTCAACTTGGTGTGCCAGTCTTTGCGGTCTTGCCGAAGTCTGGCTTGGACTTGTTTCCACGCTGCACGTCGTGCGTGCCCGGGAGGGGCGTGCTGTGCAGCACGACGGAGGTCCTTCAGCTCTTGAGACTCGGCAAACTTGTCCATGTCCCTCCCCGGCCTGGTCATGGCCTGGGCGACTGCCGCCAACTGGTGACGCGGGTCTCCCTGAGGGTAGGACATGTCCGGGTAGATTCTGAAGTCGTCTCGTAGGGTGCGGGGTCCCCAGGTCTTGGGCGTTTTCTTGTGCTCGACGGTTTCCACAAACTCTCCCACAACTGGCTCGTGGTCTGAAAGTGCCCTATCCCGTTGGTCTCCCACGCGCCCGTTCGCGAGCCTGGTGCCCTTCACGACGAGGAAGTCAAGTCTTCTGGGGGCTTGGCCCGAGTAAGGGAAGTGAGTCGGCTTCGTTAGCTCTTGGTGTGGGAAGATCAAGGAATGTCGCATGCACCAGTCAAGGAAAACATCTCCCCGTCCTGTCCTCGCTAGGGGGAAAGTCGGGTCTGCCCCCGGCAAGAAGACCTCGTTAGCGTCCAAGCCGACCACGATGCGAGGCTGTGCCCAGATTCTGGAGTGTTCCCAGTCTAGCAGGGTTGCCGTTTCCGGAATGGTCGCATGGTGCGGTATGTGCCCACACATGGCGCCCAACTTGTAGTCCTTGCGCATGAGCGTGAGCGAGATTGCTCGGGGATGTACTGTAGCATGGCTATGTGAGAAAGTGTCTCGAAAGGCAAGTGCAACTCCTCGCCACTCGTCCTCTTTTTTTCCGCTGATGAGTACCCAGCCTTCGCCCTCATCGAATTTGATGCCGGCGTCCACGATTATTTCCTGGAGCATGAGTACCTCAACTTTGCGAAGGACCGAGTGCCCCCGGAACGTTGCAAGNAGCCTTCGCCCTCATCGAATTTGATGCCGGCGTCCACGATTATTTCCTGGAGCATGAGTACCTCAACTTTGCGAAGGACCGAGTGCCCCCGGAACGTTGCAAGGAAGTCCAACACCTTAGGTGGGGTCATCCCCCCGACGTTCCAAGTGCCCAGTAAGGCGAGTGCCCCTTTGGGGGTAGTGGTGATACCTTGGTGGCTAGGGCCCACAGGGCCCATCGCCTCGTCTTGAAATCAGCGCAAAACTGCCCCGAGGGGCAGCCACGCTGCCCGCAGGTCTTCGGGGTTGCGGTGAAGCTTGGCAGCAATGGCGGGGATGTCGATCCAGCCCTGGGTCCCCGTCTGCGTAGTGTGGGGCGGGTTCACTGCCGCCGTCGCTGCCGCCAGTCGTGTGCCTGTTAGCCACACCTGGCCCGTGGCGTATTCCACCTCCACATCTGCTGCGAGTGCCCCCTGTTCCATCAGCAGGCGCTTGCACTTGGCTGCTACCTGAACTTTTCTCCTTTTTTCCGGTGGCTGGGAGATGTTCAAGAAGAGCTTGCTAGGTGCCCCATTGTCCTTGGTTCCCACGGTCAGGTTCGCGTTTCTCACATGCCTGATACAATGTTGTACCCTCTGGCGCTGGTCCCCTTCACTTTCTCCTTCTTTGCGGTGCAGGGGGATGATGGCATATCCTCGGCGTAATCCAGGCACGAATCTGTCCCTCATGTCCAGGTCCAGCCTTAGCTCCGCCACGTATTTGTTGGCCTGCTCGATCACCTTGGCCGCCTCCGTGTCCTGGTGCCAACCTCCTATGATCATGGCTGGTGCTCGCTCTTGTTCTCCATTGGTGCCCCCGTTTTTTCCAGGTTAGCGGCTCGCGCCTCCATGTTGTCCATTCTGGTGTTGACGGCGGCAAGCCGCTCCTGGTGTCCCCGGCACTCCCCCTTAATCTCTGCAATTTGGTCACTGGACTCCGCCCGGTACGCCTGCATGGTCGCCTCCAGTTTGCCAACTTTTTCGTTGAGCTGGCCTACTGCGAGTTGCAGCTCCCCTCTGAAGAGGTCTCGCAGGGCATCCATGGTCACCGCGGGTTGGTCCACTCTCCCGCGCTTTTGCGGGCTGGCGTCCAGGTTGAGAAGGTCCGAGGGTGCCGCCGTCGAGGCCGCAGGGGAGAGGCCCCCGTCTTGTGCCATCGGCGTGGGCATGTTGATCAGGGGGCAGGTCCCCGCCGACGTCGCCATCTCAAAGGCACGGATATTATTCTCGGTGTCGTTGCCCAAGTCACGATCACTCCCTCGTTGGTGTCCCTCTCCCAGCGTAGCGGGTGCCGAGAAAGAGGTAGGCAAAGGCGCCCGCGCGTAGGCCGCCGACGCCGGTCGGGTATAGCGGGTGTCAATCTCCCTCGCACGCCTCCGCGCCGACCCCGTACTGGACCGAACCCCACGAGGTCCCCCGGTAAGGCGGTGATGGTGTACACGCAAAGGACAGCAAACTTGGCGTACAGCTTCTATGGCGGCACGCTCAGGCAGGGGAGCGGCTGCCCCCCAGCGGCCTGGTCTCCCGACGAGAGTCGGCTCTAGTCCGCCCGGGTTTGGTGCCTGGCCAGAGGGGGTGGCACCTTGAACCGCTCACGGCTTGAGCCAAAATGGCTACGGTCTCTCTCTCTCTCTCTCTCCTGGGCTTGTTCGTGTGCATGTTTGCGGACGTTGGCGTACGCCCTGGCGTGTGCGTGTGGGCACGGGTGTATGTGCGTCTGTCTGCCTGTCGGGGTCTGTCTGCATTTACGTACGTGTGTATGAAAAGCCACGGATAGACATGGATATGGATACAGGTACCAATACAGGTATAAATACAGAAATGCACATTATACACACATACACATACACATACACATACACATATACATATACATATACATAAAGACATATATATATATATAGAGAGATATGGAGGGATATAGATACAGGTATAGACTACGGTATAGATATGGGTCTAGAGACAGCATTCCGTTAATTTTCAGCCTTGCGACCATACTCCCTCGGGAGCCCAAAGACTTGGAGTTCTCATAGGGTAGGAAGTTTACTTTACTTTCCCGAAACCATCGCCGAACGTTCACGCAAAAATGTTTGGCCATGCCGTGGGCTTTTCATATAAATTTGGTAGCTGCAAGGACCGTTAGATCCAAGCCCGAATATGGACATAGATACAGATACAGATATATGTACAGATACGTCGATTTCGACTCTCATGGCTCAGACAAGGCAAGCAAGGATCCGCAAGTCTGTTGTAACACCGAATCAACTACCCGAAGCCAGTACATGGGAGGCAGCACCCGACCCAAACCCTAATGACCATCACCACCAACAATTCCATGAACTTACTAATTAATCAGGGGCCATGTGCCAACTCAGTGTCTACATACATGCATCATGCCCTGTTGCCTATGCCTTCTCACGCTTGGATCGTTGGCCTTCATCAGTCCTACAAACACGTGGGCTGAGGGCCACCTGAATCTGATGGACGAGGACAGGACGGCAGCGCACCAAAGTCTCGACAAAACCAATGTTTCTCGTGCAGTCATGACTTGAAAGGAATGCAATGGTCGACTCAACGGCTTGTCTCAGCCTTTCACGACAACGAAGCATCATCAGGCCAAAGGTGCCAAAGGGGTGTATAAAGATCACTGCCGCCACTGCGTCCTGAAGCCTTGTAGGGCCCGCGCCCTCCCTCGAAACCCTGCCCTAGCGCGTCAAAAAAACTCGAGGGGGAATGGGCAGGTGAGGGGGGAAATCGAAGATCAAGCCCCGCATTTTGTCATAACTACAAAACGGCGCGGAGACTGTCGACATGTGCGGCTGCAGCCAAACGGCATCGTGCTCAGCTAAAGCAACGCAACGCAGGAGTCGGTGAGTCCCAGACCCATGTCCAAACGCTGCATGTACCAGGACTCCACAATCGGTTCCCATCCTGAGCGAACCAGTGCGAACGCTTGAACAGGCAATGGCATTCGGCAAGTCTACATGACTACTTGGGTCTGCTGAATTGCCAAGGTCCCTCACCCAGATCTGACGTAGAGACGAAGATGATGCCTGCACGTGAAACCTTGCAAGCTGCGCAACAACGGTTTTTGATCTTTGGTCTCCCGCTCTGAGAGGCCGGACCGTCGCGGGGGATGCGTTTCGGAGGCTTTCAACTTCGAACCTGCATCTTTCGCCGTACCAGTGGGTTGTTGCGTTGTCCGACAAGTAAGACTGGAACACAATGCGGCAATTGTCAGTCATGGGGATTCGATCCTCGAAACTCGCGATGATGCATCCATCATTTACACCACGACCACGTCTGTCTAGCAAGTTCTGCGCTGAGGCCACGTCATTGTTTGCCAAGGTCAGAATCCTGGGCTGCGAGACGACTTATACGGCTTCTACATAATGCAAGATCATTCTGATTTCGTGTGCTTGGTACTACAGCATACGAGACCACTGCTAGTCTTGGGCGTTGGCCTTGTTTGTTTGCGATTCAGCTTGCTTTCCGAAACCAAGCGTGGGCACTGCACTCCGATGCTGTCTTCCTTTACCTGTCGAGGCTTCTCGGCCGAGCGGCGTCGACGGTGTAATCTGTAAGCGCAATCGTGGCTGTACACTTCCGGAAACCCAGAAGGTGCTGTAATTTAGAGGACTTTCGCCTCTCGGGCTTAGTTTTTGGATATGCGCGGAATTGCAGAAAAATACTTGTGTATGAATGCAAACAAGGACTCTACCATGTTGCAGATCAGGTGCCATTGCAAGCTTGACAGCTTCATGAAGCTAGTTACTACTCTGGTGGTGGTGGTGGTGGCTTATGGTTTCAGGCTCGCTTTTGGGGGCACCGGCCTGGGAAGCGAGAAGGTCAAGACTATCCATACTGACTGCGGCTCGAGAGGCGCGGGAAGCAAACAAGTGCATAGTATTGCTAGTCACTGGTATTGGGCGTGGGCGGCGGCAAAAAAATCGCAGGCAGCCGTCTTGCATACCATCCTGAGGGTTGGGCCATGGAGTCTGTCAACGGCAGCACAGATCAAACCATGAACGTCACTACGGTTGGGCCCTGGATGCTCTGTTCTCAGATCGGACCAGACCATGGACGTCATATGGTTGGGCCATGGATGCTCTGTTCCCGAACGGATTGGACTGATTGGACCGCGGACGTCATCGTGGTTGAGACATGGATGCTCGGTTCTCAGAACGGACTAAAAACAGAGAAAGTTTGGAAAATCCTCTGCCAAACGACCAGCGGCCGTGCCAGCATAAAAACCGGACGAAAGCGCACATAACTCAAGTTTTGGCTACGAAACAATCCTTAAACAAAACACCAGCATACACTCTCGAAAAACACCCGCAGCGAGAGCAAAGGCATCAACAACTCGAGGAATACATGCATAGAGCAAAACAGAGAAGGATCAAGAGCAAAAAAGCACCAAAGCCGGTTTGGGAAGGCAGGTCAGCCGGCTGGCTCTAAGTAGTATTTTAAAATGAGGGAAAGCTTGAAATTGCTATGTGCGTAATACCCGTCTACATGTGATGCTCACACTGGAGGGCCGGAGGCACGGAGAACGACAGCTCGGCGGTTTTCTTGTCGGGTGAATGTCGGCCCGCTGGTCAACAGGCTTTTATCCGCGGGAGCACAGTAGTAGTTAGTAGTCGTCGTCGTAGTAGCAGCAGTAGAAATAGCCGCAGTAGCAGTAGCAGCCACAGTTGGGGTAGTAGTAGCAGTAGTAGTAGTAGTAGGAGCAGGAGTAGTAGTAGTAGTAGTAGTAGTAGGTGCTAGTAGTGGTAGTGGTAGCGGTAGTGGTAGTGGTGGTAGCAGTAGTAGCAGTAGTAGTAGTAGTAGTAGTAGCAGTAGGAGCAGGAGCAGTAGTAGTAGTAATAGTAGTAGTAGTAGTAGTAGTGGTAGTGGTAGTGGTAGTGGTAGTGGTAGTGGTAGTGGTAGTGGTGGTGGTAGTGGTAGTGGTAGTGGTAATGGTAGTGGTAGTAGCAGTAGCAGTAGTAGTAGTGGTAGTAGTGGTAGTTTTTTGGCTCCCGCATGGCTTGTCTCAAGGACCGCTTCGCAGGTGACAATTGAGCTTCGGACAGACTCTCTAAAATTCCAACAGTTCGGCGAGTCCGGAAATAAGGGTGCAAGGCAAGGTCGGCTTCTGGCTTTATTGCAGCACACCCAGAACACAGAACTTAAGGCCACAAAGTACCTTCGCCAGAAACCTACTCCTCTGGCAGCAGCAACAAGGTCATCTTACAGCTCCGCCTACGAATCAACTACCCCATAGCTGGTTTCACTACTGTTGCAGTTGCAGCCACCTCGCTCCGATTCGGGGGAAAGGCACAGGAACAGAAGTGTTAAGGCCACTCACTACATCCGAGCCAGGGCGACTGTCTGCTATTGCTGTATCTGTACATCCCCTCTCTCACATTCAGTCTCAAAACGAGCTCAGAGACCCACAAAACCGTCATGGAGACCACTCCAGGTGCAGGCAACATGACGTCCCAGGCCAGTTTGGAGGCACGGTCCAACTTATGCACAGCTCAGAGGAGGCCCAGACTGGTCTATGCATTGCAAGAGTACCTGTCTCTTCGTTTGTAGNCAGGTGCAGGCAACATGACGTCCCAGGCCAGTTTGGAGGCACGGTCCAACTTATGCACAGCTCAGAGGAGGCCCAGACTGGTCTATGCATTGCAAGAGTACCTGTCTCTTCGTTTGTAGTGGCAGAGTCCAAGCTTCCCACTTGCGCTCAGAGAGGCATAGGCCCAAAATCGTCACTAAGACCTCTCCACGTGACGTCCCAGGCCAGGTTGGAAGCATGGCCCAACTTGCGCACGGCTCAGAGGAGGCCCAGACTTCTATATGCATTGCAGGAGTACCTGCCTCTTCGTTTGTCGTGGCAGAGTCCAGGCATCTGGTCGGTGTAGGGAGCAGGCGTGGCCGTACACGGAGTTGCAGCCCCAAATAGGCGCAGACTCTCTCGGGTTGTCAGAGGGTCCCGACCCGGACCTGGCTCAGACTGGTGCGTGACGATCATCGGTTCAGGTAAAGAGCAGTCTCTGTGGCTTTTGCAAAACATCCCATATTGTACTCTTGTCGGCACCAGTAGAACTGCCACGGATCGTGCGTAACCCAGAGAGAGAGAGACAGCTCGTTGGGGTCCTCGCTGTGGTAGGCAGCCCAGCTCGTTCAGAAAGGCACGTGACGGGCACCAGCTCACGAAAAGGACCACTGTGTGTACAGAAAACTCGACCCGTGTGCCCAGGGACGGAATGCGGCAGCTCACGACATCCGCAGAAGATCAGCTCCAGCAAGGACAGAGTTGACACCATGGCATCAGCGGGTTTGCGGGTTAGTGGTTTGTTAAAGGACTCCTACGAGGCTAAAGTGAGGATACCCAACATAAGGATAAGGAGACCGACAGTGTAAGGATAGAGACTACCCCGTACAATGAGGAGACCATACAACGACAGTCAGAGTACGAAAGACAGTAGGCCAGTCAGCAGTGCAGGAGTGAGCAAGAGAGGGCAGTGCAGAAAAGGGCAGGAAAGGCAAGGTGGAGCAGTGCAAGTGAAACAAGGCAAGGCAGTGCGGCAGTGCAAGTGAAACAAGGAAAGGTGCAAGGATGTGTCAGCTTTCGTGTNAGGGCAGTGCAGAAAAGGGCAGGAAAGGCAAGGTGGAGCAGTGCAAGTGAAACAAGGCAAGGCAGTGCGGCAGTGCAAGTGAAACAAGGAAAGGTGCAAGGATGTGTCAGCTTTCGTGTGTTACACACGACGCGAGCTTGCAGAAGAACTTGCAGCGAAGCCACGAGCCAAGGGACTTGAGTGCGGCCGTGGTGCGACCCCAAAGCGAGCCAAGTCGCTTCAAGAGACTCTGCCATCGAGGCGCCAAGAAACCATAGTGCAGACCGAGCAACAAGCCAAGGAACCGGTCCTCCTTAATTTTTTTTTGGGGGTCTTGGGCTCAGCACAGCGCTAACCAAGGCATCGAGATGCGAGACAAGCTGCTCTCAAAACCTGTAACAGAAGCGGCTAGGAAACTTCAGTGCAGACCAAGTGACGAGCCAAGGGACCTTCTCTCTTTTGTTTTTTTTTGGGGGGACCCTATGCTAGTCATGGATAGTAATGATTTCGTGGTCGTCTCTTTGGTCTACAGGCAGGCTAAGAGCTTCGCGCATGGTGAGCTGTCGGAGCCTGGGCGGTTCCCCATGGGGCGTGTGTCCGTGAGTTACATTACGGATTTGGAAGTTCGTAGGTAGTTTGAACCCCAAGTCGAGCAACTCATCTCGGATCCACCATGGCATGGTACTTGCATGCAGTGTCGAAAAAGCCACAAGTATGAGCCTGTTCTCGGGTATGCATGAGGTGATATGACCTGCGTGCAGTAGTCGGCGTGAATCGAAAAGGACAGGGTCGTGCAGGGAGTGAACTGTGCCCATGACGATTCCACCGGCATGTTCCTTAGGGACATTTCCAACCTTGTCCTGAATCCACAGCCCTTCACCTCTAGCTTCGTGGCTGAGTGCTACAACTGCTGCCCCCGTTGGCCCATTCTGTAGATCCCTATGCACCTTGGAAAAGCACCCTTGGCGAATGACATACGAAGTAAATACATGTTGAGGACAAACAGAAGCAAGAAATTTATTGACCACCATAACAAACATGGGNTTCTGTAGATCCCTATGCACCTTGGAAAAGCACCCTTGGCGAATGACATACGAAGTAAATACATGTTGAGGACAAACAGAAGCAAGAAATTTATTGACCACCATAACAAACATGGGGAATTTGGAGGTGTGCGTTACCAATGTGTTTCTGGATCTAGGCGAGGCCCCTGCAAGGACATAGGTACCAAAGGCCGATATCTTGAGTTCCCTGGGGTGCAGCATACTAAAGAGTCGCATGAGGTCCTGCTTGCGTGGTGGGTCCTCGCACCTGAGTAGGCACAGCGCCGCCTTCTCTACACGACGCGTTGCAGGGCAATGAGGTAGTTCTCGCCTTAGTAGCCGGGCCGGCTCCCAGGTTCTGTCCTTAGGCCACTGCCCGCTCTTCCTAAGTAGGAAGAGACTCAGTCACTCTATGGGCACTACCTCTGCTTTGGGGCTTCCTGGTACAGACGAGGCTAACCAAGGCATCACTGCAACAGGGCTAGCGAGATCGATAGTCTCGGTGGGGCAGGGCAGAAGGTGAGGAAACATGTGGTGTACGTGATGCACCCCGGAGCGAGCGTACCAGCTACTACTGCCTTCTCTGAGCCTAAGTCAANGCTAGCGAGATCGATAGTCTCGGTGGGGCAGGGCAGAAGGTGAGGAAACATGTGGTGTACGTGATGCACCCCGGAGCGAGCGTACCAGCTACTACTGCCTTCTCTGAGCCTAAGTCAAAAGACTTGAGCCAAATGGCTAGTAGTGGTAGTGGTAGTGGTAGGGGGGGATGATGACGACAGTGTTGCGCAAACACACGAAACAGTATCACCACAAGAGCCGTTTTACTCGGTATTTACAGTACTTTCGTGATGTCGGACCATCTCATATAGTCACCAATTGTACTCTGGACTTTGGAACTCGACATTGGGCTTTGCGAGGGCTTTAGGCGAAATTGGTTGGGGGGAAGCTTGTTTTTTAAAAGTTTTGCACGGTATTTAAAGTACTTAGGTCATGTCGTAGTCCATTGCTGCCCACCGTTCTTTAGCAGCATTGTTGCTTCCGGGGGGGGTGGGGGGGGGG
>BGNK01006292.1:11547-26592 GCA_003297005.1 Symbiodinium sp. clade A Y106
TGTTTAAACCTTCTTGGCAGCACCTGCGTGTTCCACGGTATTTACAGTGTTTTCGTACTATCCGACCACCTGTGGTTTGGCAGTTTCTTCCCCGTCGAATCCGCAACTCCAGTTGCTGTAGCAGTTTTGGAGCTTGAGCCTCTGCAACCTCACCGGTTGTGACAGTTGACGCAAATGAGCCTCGGGAACTTATGCAGCTGTCACAGATAGGGAGCCTCAGCCCCTGCATCTGTGACAGTTAAGGCAAGTGAGCATCGGCAATTTCTGCAGCTGTCACAGATAGGGGGCCTGAGCCCCTGCATCTTCTGCAGATATAATTTTCGTTGATGATGACGATGACGATGGGTTGAGGCGCCAGGTGGTTGGTAGGGGGGGGGGTGGCTAGTAGTANTGTCACAGATAGGGGGCCTGAGCCCCTGCATCTTCTGCAGATATAATTTTCGTTGATGATGACGATGACGATGGGTTGAGGCGCCAGGTGGTTGGTAGGGGGGGGGGTGGCTAGTAGTACTAGTAGTACTAGTCGTACGTAGTACGTAGTAAGTAGTAGGCAGGAGGTGGCAGGTCGCGGGTCGCAGGTCGGAGGTAGTAGGTACTAGTAGGTAGTAGTAGTGGTAGTAGTAGTAGTAGGAGCAGGAGTAGTAGTAGTAGTAATAGTAGTAGTAGTAGTAGTAGTAGTAGTAGTAGTGGTAGTGGTAGTGGTAGTGGTAGTGGTAGTGGTAGTGGTAATGGTAGTGGTAGTGGTAGTGGTAGTGGTAGTGGTAGCGGTAATGGTAGTGGTAGTAGCAGTAGTAGCAGTAGTAGTAGTAGTGGTAGTGGTAGTGGTAGTGGTAGTGGTAGTGGTGGTAGCAGTAGTAGTAGTAGTCGTAGTAGTAGTAGTAGCAGTGGTAGTGGTAGTGGTAGTGGTAGTGGCAGTGGCAGTAGCAGTAGCAGTAGTAGTAGTAGTAGTCGTAGTGGTAGTGGTAGTGGTAGTGGTAGTGGTAGTGGTAGTGGTAGTAGTAGCAGTAGTAGCAGTAGTAGTAGTAGTAGGAGTAATTAGTAGTAGTAGTGGGCCTCAGAACTCACCATATAAGTTATATATATATATAAGTGTTTCGGCGCAGAATGGAAAACAGAAGAGTGGAATAGGACCAAACCGGAAGGATGAGGTCGAAAAATAGTGGAAAAGCAGAAAAGCGGAGGAGCAGAATAGCGAAGCAGAAAAAACAACAACACACAGAAATGGGCAAGCAAACAAGAAGGCAGAAAGAAGCGGAAAAGCAGAGAAGAGAAGCAGTAGAAACAGGAGGAGGAGGAGGATTGTATTATGTAATCCGTAATCTGTCAGAATGCTCCCAAGCCACGCTTTCAAACATCGGACACATTGCGCGAGGAGGCAGCCGCGGATGAGTTCTCTAGCTGCAGTCAATTTACCAACCCCCTCCCCCCACCCCCAAACCAGGAAATTCCTGGGAACTGCTCAATTTACGCCCCCCCCCCTCTCCACCCACCCCCAAATTCATACTATCAACGACATGCTGGTTTCTGGCCCTGGACTGTCTCACTGCCAGCAGCAAGAATAAACTCAAGCCCTGCTAAGCGAGCTTTCGTCATAAATCTTAAGCTACATTTCCTGAGTATATAATTATGTTCAAGTTGGGCAACCAAGGCTCTTGTTGTCATCCAGGACAGTATTCAGGTTCTCAATCCAGATTGCGTCGATGGGTCCGTCGCCTCAGCTTCAAAATTCTTGCTGGCCACTTGACTGCCTCAGGCCGAGGGGTCGACAAACAATCCAGGTGTGGTACTTCAGTGCACGATTGTTGCGCTGCTGCCATATGGAGGCAAACCTTTGCAGCATCAGGTTTGAAAGCAACCCTCCAAGCTTTTGCATGATCCTATTTCTGAAACTCCGGTGCCCGGCACACCGGGCGTCCACTCATCGCCTACGGTTCATGCTTTCGTGCAAAAAATAAGATTGGGACTTTGCCGTAACTGCCTGTTTCTGCCAGGGATACACTTACATCATTCATCCCACAGCAGTGCTGAGTATTTTCCGCGCACTGAATCAACCATCAACCATGCCAGTGTCAAGAAGACCGTCGACATTTGCTTGTCGTTCAGCTGCAACTGATCACTGACACTGATCGCTCGTGAATTCCATATACTTCTAGTCTATCACAGACTCAACAGAACATGCGGAGACAAAACTAAGCTCTCACATACAAGCCGAGGCAACAGCGGCAGTTAGCGAGAGGGCAAAACCACGAACCGGGCCCCCGGGTGTTCGGGGCTGCACGCTTCCGCACGCTTGTGCGTGCTTCAAAAGTGCCGGCTTCAAGTGTCGCTTCAGTGACCAAGGGGGCGGCTCGAGGCATCCTTGACGCCGTACATTTGGGCATCAGTGATTGCCTGGCTAGGAATTCGGAGCTCGAACACTCGAAGTGCTCTCAATTTCCAGAATCAGATCATAGCGGTAGCGGATCCGAAGAGCCTTGGGATTCATGACCTGTAGCTTGTGCGGCAGCGGCCTCTCGGAATCCTTGGCAACCGACACGCTAAACACTGGCAGGAGTCAGTGTCTGCGGAGTCTGCAGCGCACAGGCACACACCTCGTGTACATGCAGGCCCCGCCTCCGTCATGGCGGTAGTCAGTGTCTGCATGATGCGGGACTTCCCGCAAAGGGTTGGGCCTTTCAGGCGAAGCATGCCGTGTTTATAGCCTGCGGCCAGCGCAACAACTGCGGACTGCCGCCTACAAGCATGAAGCCGTGCCGTACCAAGGATATCCTCAGCATTCAGCAGTTGTCCCTGGCAGCTATTTGAAGGACACTGTTGCCTTGTATTACGTGCACTGCCAAAGGATCCTAAGGGCAAAGCTCATAGAGCTGGACGATCTTGAGCAGCCAAGTGTCCTGCACGAACATGCACGAACCCAGAACAACACGCGGGACCGACTGCGGTGAAGGCGATCACGTGCAGACGCGCATGCGACCCATCGGCCGTCCTTCCCGAAGAGCCGTTCCTTCTCAGCAAGCTTATTGACCTAGGTATATCCAAGTGCTGCACCACAGATTTGGCGATGCAACCCGGGAGGCTGACAGCAGCCTCGAGGCTGTCATATGTCTTCTTTGGTGGATCATGCACCTCGGCTTGCCGATGCCTAACACCGAAGACATGAAAACGAACCCCGTCCTTGGGGAATAGATCCTTGAGCAAAGCCATGAACAAAGGCACCTGGGCAAAGCATGCGGGTAGCACGCTACTCCTGCATGACATGAGAAGCAGAGGAATGTTTCGGCTGCCGCTGGCACAGCAATCAAGGCCACCGAAAACCAAGTCCCCGGCATCGTCAGCAACCAGCTTTGACAAGTTCATATCCCGCACCTGAGACCCAGCCACAAGCTGGACATGAAGCAAACTCCTTACCTGCATCTTGCGTTTAACAGCAGGACACATCATTGAGGAAGGCAGGTGTTGAGCCCTGTCTTGTTGTGAATCGTATCCGAGGTGCTGTACGCATGAACAGCATCTCCTCTTCAGCATCCACTGGCTCTCCTCTTTTCACGGCACCGGACCTGGTATGGGTCGCCCAGAACCGTCACCGTCCTACTGCCACTGCTTGCAACAACCCTCAACTAAGGATTGCTCTGACGGAGGACGCTCAGGATGTTCCTCAACCCGAAATCGTAGTGCCGCTGCTTGCCTCATGAGCTCAGCACAGAAGTAATCAGAAATCCATACGCATCCGGGCCTTGCGCGGTCGTGAAGTCTTACGCTGTTATCGGAAACAGGCCAGCAGGACTGAGCTGCTGCTCGCAGAGTGCGTACAAGATGTTGAACCTGTGGGGTTTCGATGCAGCTGGCAGCTGCAATCCTAAAGTGCATGGTCTTGGATCGAAAGACCGCAGCAAGCACGAGCTTAGTCTTCTGCTTCTTGCCAAGAGTGTCCATGTACACGTACCCGACCTGTGAGTAACAGCAGGAACGGCAAAGCAGCAGAGCCATTGCAGCACTCCGTGCCAATATGATTGAATTGCAGCCGAAACACTGAGGCCAATTTGACCCGCATAATTGTTTCACGGTTCCTCGAGTTATTGCGGCATCACTGTTCAACTGAATCCCCTGCTCTTGGGATGTCGTGCTTGGCATGTGCTGCACGTGCTCAGGTTTTTCAGAACGGCAAGCCGCAGCGCCTGTAGCCAGGCCACGCCTGACCCTCCAGGTGAGCTGTGAGGGCAAGCTCCCGAACATGATACACATCAGAGTATGGGTTCATGATTCCTGCAGCAATGGTGACATTGGAATCGGCGTGAATGATGGCATCACAGGACGCTAGCAGCAGCGCGTCAACCAAGCAGTCTCTGGCATCTGCGAGGGTCAGTTGCGTAGGCTGACCATGAACTTCCCTGGGCAGCTGCATTTCGTTGATGCCTCCCACTGAGCGCTTTGCTTGTTCGTTGCATACTAGGTGTGATCCGAATGCCACCTGGAAGGCAGCTACTGCTGGTTCATCATCGGTTGCAAGCAGGATTATGGGCGGGACGCCTTCGCGGCTGTACTTAGGCACTAGTTTTCGTACCGCGTCTATATAGGACTCGGTGCACAGCATGCGCTGCTCAAGCTGCATGCGAGCTGTTCCGGGGTTGTCGACACGCTTGTGAACACCAATCAACACTGGAGCTCCAGGCAGACTTCTCTCTTGCACCATTGCAAGAACCCGATCACGCAACTCCAGCACTTCCGGGTGGGGACGCAAACACCTTTGGGCCACCTCCGCATAGGCTGCTCGACGTTTTAATGCCCCGGGTCCACGAAGGAACTGCCCACGAAACACGTTCACCAACAGGAAATTGAATCTGTGTGTCACATCGAAACGCGGCTCGCATGTCTCGCCGTCGCTCTGGGGGAATCGCTGGAATAGACTGTGGAACACGTCCTCCCCAACAGCGCCATAATTGAACTCACGTTCTTTTCCAGTTCTTACCCAGTCAGGCTCCACCCGGGCGGCGCATGTGGCGAAATAGCATGCATCAAGGACCTGAAGCCAGTTTGCAAAGAAGCCGTTGTCTACCGTCAAAACACGAACGTATCGAGCCTCTGCTAAGTCACAGAGCTCCCCAACAGTTCGCAGAATGGCGACGGGAGCCTTCCGAGCTTCCTCTTTCTTGAAGAGCTTCCCACCACCAGTTGCCCCCTGCCAGTCGGTGAAGTCACGGAGGGTTGCTAAGGTTTCCTCGCAACATTCCAGAAAAAAGCGAAGTTTCTGGCGGGGTATGCAGTCGATAGCTCGACCTAGCACCCGATAGGCAAACGCAGGCATGCGGCTGTGGAAGACACCGAGGGCCAGCTCATCGAGCCCTTGAAGAAGTTCTGGGACTTCGTGATGGTCACGTAGGCCTTGCGATGCCTTCAAAGCTTGGGGCTGTGAGTCGAGACTTTCCCATCGACGGGGCTCCAGAGTTGCTAAGACGAACTGCGATGAAGCTGGAGACAACTTGAGAAGCTGCCGCAGGATGTAGTTGCGCACCACTCGCCAGCGATCTGCCAGCAACTTGTGCTGTGGACCAGGACCAGAGCCAAGCCACCAATTCGTGAACATCCCGACGAGTGAAGGCCCCAACTGCTCAGCAACAAAGTATTCAATGTGCCGGGACAGCTCCAGAAGAGAAATTTTTGATAGAGGCCAGCGAACCTTCGCCGGGCTGAACAAGACACCTGAATCATAAAACCACCAGTTGAGAGACACATTCTCCTGGCCAACACTATGCACGTGATGGAACCAACTCATGGGCAGGAACAGAAGGTCGCCAGGAAAGAGCATGGCATCCACTCCCCGACCTTTCAATCCACCTGCACGTGGCCACTGATTCACATCGAGATCCTCCAAATCGACACGAGCCTTGCGGTCAAGTGAATGATGAACCGGGTACGGATACAGGCATTCTGCACACGTCACATCGAAGAGCAAGAAACGTTTGCAGCCTCTCAGTTGCAAGTACAAATTGTGCTGCTGATCGTAGTGTGCCGCGGTCAAGAAGTCGGAATAGCTAACAAACAGCTGGTTTCGCGAAAGCTCGCCGAAACAACCCATCTGAGCAATCTCGTGGACCAATTGTCTGTTCATGGTATGCAAGTCCGCTTCAAGAACATCATCGAATTTGGCAGAGGTAACTATGCCATCTTCATATCGCAACACCGGAGTCTGCAAGTAATAGGATTTGCCGTCTTCGTTAACTTGCTGCTTATGCACAAAGTCTTGAAATGTCATCCTGCACGCCTCCGCAATGGTGCTTGGCTCATAACCTCCCTCATTGCGGCACTCGAAGGAGTAGGCGAAGCGCTTTGCATTCTGAGAAGAAGCAAAAGTATGGTAAAGCTGCGTACCCATGTGCTCATACAGATAATCCACGTCCCACCTGTCCACAGCTCGATTGAATATAGGCAGGTTTCGAACTATGCAAGGGTATGGTGAAGCAGGATTCAGAAACGGCGCCAGCTGCTCCCTGACTTCAGGTGAAAGGCATCCCTTCGCATCTACAACGGGGCACTGGTGGCCGATCAGTTCTGGATCATGTCTTGGAGGAGCCACCTTCTCCGTTGTGGTCTCTGTGACGCTTCGGAAACAGGTCGGCGCCGTTGCAGTGCTGTTGAGCGAAACGCTCTCGGCTGCCTCACTTTCGGGGAGGGGGTGCAAAAGGCTATATTCGTGCTTCTCTTGCATGTGAGGCTCCCAGCCGCACTTCTGCCACAGCACATCCACCACTTGTTGAAGCGTTACAGCATCTTCGGACTCTGCCGTAGCCACTCTCGCCGACCCATCCAAACCAGCCTGCAAGCCTGTGCCAAGCGCATCCAGCAAGTTCTGTGACTCAGCCAAATCACGAATCATGCGCAAAGCTTCTGGGATCGGAATTGAGGGCACAGGCGGTGCCGTCTCGAATGTCTGCCTATCCAGTTGCGGGATGCTTTGGCCGAAGCATTCCCTGCTCTTGCTCTGCTGATGCACGGAACCAATCGAAGGCAGCACACTCTTACTCTTACCAGCCTTCAAAGAGCATCGAAGCCTGTGAACCGGCCAGGCTTTCCGCTGACACTCGGGGCCACAAAAGCGTGCAAAGCATCGACTGCAGCGCGTGGGAGCGTCCGGGCGCAAGCAACCACTGCATGTCACCATGAGATTTCACAGACGGCCAACGACGATTTGCCGAAGGTGTTTTCTCCTTGCTTTTTGCTGGCTGCTGGCAGGGATTTTGTTGCACATTCTGGGCTGCTTGCCACTCGCACCTGCATTTCTTGAGCCCGGACAGGATGTTTCATGCGGATACACGCAGCATCTGGCAAGGCTTACACGGTGCTGCCCATTTGAGGCAGGGGCGGCACCATCATGGAGACCTGGAAAGTTGCGACTCACAGATTAGCTTCGCACGCAGAAAACACGTTGTCAACAAGGCCCCCACACCCCGGAACAAGACCTTCAAATTTTCTGGCAACTCTTGCCGTCCAGCCTTGGCTCATTGCGTGCGAGTTCGCAGGTGAATCCTCGTCGTGTCTCGGCCCTTGGCATAACCTGGGTTCATGGTGATGAAATAGCCCACTGACCTGAAGCAGCACTATCTGCATGATTCTGCAAGGAGTCTCATGATCCGGCTCAGCTTGGGATGGCACGCCACGAGCTTGATTGGATAAGGCTCTCCCGGGAAGAGGAAAGTCTTGGCGTTCTGCTTCTTGGCCTGACCAGTAGCACAGACCAATCGAACACGACACTCCAACGAGATGTCCCCGCTGTCGTTTGGTCCGCACCGTTGTTCGTATATGCTTGTTTGTTTTGATGGCTTTCCCACTTGCCTGCATGATGGATTCAATTTGGGTGGCCACCACGCTCAAAACTTCCAGCTCGATGCGATTGAACTCGTCAAAGCATCCCCAAAGGCCACTCATGCCTCATAAGGACGGACGCGTCAACAAACGTCAGTGAATGAACTACAAGTAGCTCTGGCGGTCCGAACACGTTTTTCTTCGTCAGTCTTCTGCACACGTCTTGGAAGTAGCTTCGCTCACGAAAGTAGCAGCCAAAGGTACATGGTCTGAAGGGAACCATGCAGATGGCAGCTTGTCAGGCCAGGGTGGCCATCGACCAAAAGACCAGCCAAGCCTCTCCTCCTCTTCAGCAGACAGAGGCCACCTGAGGGTGCCAATATTCAAGTTGCTGCTGTGATAGATGAAGTCTATGCGGTCATGTCGTCCCTCTGCTCGGAAGGTGGCCGGCGGTACAGGTAGATCACAGTAGGCATCTAGGAACTTCCAGCTCTCATGTCTTTGCGGAAACGGATAGCCAGAACCATCCTCGACACCATTGGCTGGAAGCATCTGAAGCTCGCCATGCAGCTGGGTACCCGCTGGCTCGTTGAAGTCTCCGACGATCACTGCACAGCTCGATTTCGTATCGACACCAAGATCTCTTCTCAGCTTGCGAAAACGCCTGCAAACAGACTCCAGCTGAGACCGACGCGCATCCTGTGCTGTAGGCTCACCCTGCAAGTGGACATTCGCCACGAACAGTGTCAGTGGCGTAGAATCCGCGACCGCCGCACCTTCATGGCTACAAACCTCACGCAGTGCCAGTAGGCTTGCTCGCGAGCGATGCTCCACCGTCACCACTCTGAATTTGCTAGTTCTCACAAACGTCACAGGCTTCTCGATTCCTTTTCGTGGCTCTGTGGGTGCAACCGGCTCGTACCCTGAGAGCGCCAAAGCGTCTGCGAGTGACCGATCTTCTCCTGCTGCTTCTTGACAACACAGAACGTCAACGTCTAGAGACAACAGTCGCTCAATGATCAAGGGCCTTCGATGAGCCCACTGCCGGAACGCATGTGGCACATACGGATAGTAGTCTACATCTGCAAACCTTGGCGTGAGAATGTTGAAGCTGCCGATACTGAAGTGGCCAGTCTGGCCAGGCTGTGAAGCAGGCAGCTGCATGGGCGGTCTGACGATGCGCGGTGACCGCTGGCTCGCCAGGGCCAGGCATGGGCACAGGCCCATGTCGCGCTGCGGCATGGCTCGCCGCGCACGAAATTGGACCAGAAATTGATGCACCGGCTGATGTACTACAGCTTTGTCACAACACTAGATTCCCAGAATTGCGTACCTTGCTCCACTGGAATATGGCGCAGAGAGCGGAGCTGAGGAAAACAAAGCTGCCAGGCTAAAGCACCGAGTGCTGCACATAAGCCTTTGAAGATCTTCGCCATGTCCTTGAAGCGGTGTTGGTCCTGGAAATAGCTCACGACACATGTCTGAGTTGAGGAGAAGAATTGTAGGCGCACAGAGCAATTCGTCACCACCACGAAGATGCCCAATGTCCGGCCCATGTCCTCTGCAGCCGCAGCCGCGGGTGAAAAGAATGGAGACTGATTGATACGAAAGCATGTCAGCAGCAGCTGCGTCCTTGGTTGTCTCCGTCTTTCCCGTTCCTGCTGGACCAGCTGGCCTCATTGTATCAAGCTTGTCCGGTGGAGATCCGTTGAGCATCAGTTCGCAGAAAGTTCTCAGCATCACACGCGCCGCCGAAGAACATGCCCAAAGCTTGTGACCTCTGCTAAAAAGCTCAGCCACAAACGACGGCACACTGCAGCAGGGCTTCCCCCCAGCGGGTAATCAACTCCAACCGTCCTACTCGAAGCACTACACCATTCATCATTCCGTGTGCCTATTCTAGACCTTCCCTTCCCCCAACAAAGACACGGTGCCACCCAGTACCACTAAAGATTGCACTCGGGCTCGGAGCAGCACTGCGTCAAGTAACATCGGTCGGTCAAGGCCGTGATGACCAGCCTCAGGCTCGCTCGCATTCGCTCGCTTGCTCGCCGTCTCGTCGCTCTTACGCTCGCGCGCTGCTACATCTTCCGCCGCTCTCAAATCTCCCCTCTCCTTGGGCCGGGTCCGCTCCTTACATCCCAAGTATTCGTAGGAGTAGATCTGACCGGCAGGGATCAGTGATTTGATACGTGCGCTGCTTCGCCCCTTCTTTTAGGCCGAGGCGAAGTCGACATCGGCAATGGAGATAACGGCGTGGTCGTTCTCCGTGCGCCAATACATCCGTGTCCTTGAAAGCAAAGAACAAAAGCCTTGACAAACTTCACTTATTCTCCATTACAAGGCAGGAACTGCTTCAGCCATTCGAAATCATTCTCGTCTTTGACCTTCATGTCCTTTGGCTTCTTCATGACCTCAACTCGAGAAGTACAAAAATGCTTAGAGTTTCGCAGCTCCCGAGTAACCAGGGCCTCCATGAAAAGATCCTTTTGATGGACATGGATCGTCACCTGAACAGTTTCGCAGCGGCACAGCGCGCCACCCACGAGGCTTAGCTGTCAGTGCGGGGCCCAGAATAGCACCAGGAGCGCTTCTGCAAGAAGAACCGAGGTCCCCACGAGTGTTTCATATTTGATACGCCTCAGCCTGATCGGTAGAAGTCGTGAGGATTGGGCCTCCTTCCATGTCGCAACAATGGGTGTCGCACTTGGACAGGTCACCCTGTAGGCAAACTTGGATGAGGTCCGTCAGCAGCTGCCCGAACCTGAAACTCAGGCCCCTCATGCATAATTTTTTTTCGAAATCTATGGCAACTTTCAGGAGTTGTTCATGGTTTTGCGGTGGTGTTGAGATCTGAGAGCGTGCTGACCTCGAGCTCACGGTTGATGCCTTCACGACTCCTCTGATGCTCTGTTACGGACCGGGGTACAGCGAGACCTGAACAACATCTCTCTGTCACCGCATGGTGTCTTCGACCTGAGATGTACTACCTACCTGAATAGAGACCCCCCGTCTAACTTACCCAAAATATCAAGCATCTTTCATGTCCTTGCTACAGGCCGAGAGCTTCGGGTGTGGACTGTGGAGTACGTGGCTCAAGTCTGACTGAAATTTCAGAACAGAGGTAGGCTTCTTCGGCCCTGTGCTCGCAAAATCATGCCAGTCTTGTTTGTCCTGGAATCAGTGCCACCGAACGGCTTGTTCCGGGTGGACGTCATGACCGTCTTGTCCTTCAGATCTGAGGGTGTGCTCTGCTTCTTTCCGCGGGTCCAAGTTGTCATGTGCAGTGCCTCTGCACTCAAAATCTGTAAGAAGTGCTATGCAATGACATGTCAAACGAGCCTTCTCTCGCGCCAAGGTTGTCAATGCCTAAGATCGGCGTGCGATAAACGGGTCCCAACTGAATGCTAATGGTGATCAGCACTGTATTCGGTAGCCTGCAGCCTTCAGCCTTCAAGGCATAGAATATATCATTAACATCATGGAATTTGTTTATCAAGCCTCCGAGTCGCTCTCATGTCCCCATTGAAATGAGTAGCTCTCGGACCGAATAGTTCGCCAGCATCGACGCCAAACGCCACTCGAGAACAAGGCAAAAACATATTCCCGGACTAGTTTTGCACTGAAAGAACAGGCTTTCCAGTCATGACCTGGGAGACGACTGCTTGCGTTCTGCAGGAACCGACTTCCAGAACAAGAACAGAGCACCAAGTGCGTCCTTCACGGCGTCAGAGAACGATCTGGGCCCAATGCGGAAACATGAAAAAAACCCTAGAATCCCCCTTAGCTTGCTCGTCAAAGATTCATCGGCCGAACAATAATACAAGAGCTGCTCGGCGCAGCACACGAGCTTACATATTACCTCTCCCTTGCGCAATTCCCCCGCCAAAGTTCAGATATCAAAAGCGCTACACCTGCGAATGAAAACGACCCTTGGGTTAATCCCATGTAATCCCTGTGAAGGGGCAGCCGTTCGGTCCCTGTCGGTCCAAACTTTTAGTGGCACAACCAGTACCGCACGCTGCACTACTTGGGGAACATTCGCTTGATGCAGTGGAGCACCCTGGCTCAGATTGAGCTCCGGGCCTGCTGGAAGTCTGTCGTCCAAATCAGCTGGATTCCCAGCCTGGATTCCAAAACGGCTCAGTGGTTTCACGAGCGAAAGGTTCTCTCATCACATCATGCAGCACGACAGGCAAACTTTTTTCAACATCTGCCGCCGCTTGCTCTCCTGACGAATGCTGCTCGTGGCTACTCACTGCAAAGGTTTTTCTTCACCTGGATCCAGAGTGACACCTTCTCATTCTTGGCAAGGATCCCGACATGCGAGTCCGCTTGCAAAGCAGACATCGCTAGATGCAAAAGCCTACTAGCTGGGCATTCTGTCGGCATGACTCCTAATCGCCGGATCTCGCTGTCATGAGCGGTAGTCTGCATTGATCTTCACATACTCGGTGGTCAAGTCAGATCCCAGAACCTAGGCTCAATCAATGAGGGTCCCCTCAACCAGGAGATACTTGACTACGTGGGCTCACTTGCCATTAAAACATCTTGACCTCTGGCTATCCTCTCATTGCCATCGTTCGCAAAAGGCTTGTTTGGCCCACTGTTTGCTGAGTCTGTTTCATCGGGAATTATGTATGATAACGAATGCACT
This sequence comes from Symbiodinium sp. clade A Y106, assembly GCA_003297005.1. Taxonomy (NCBI): domain Eukaryota; class Dinophyceae; order Suessiales; family Symbiodiniaceae; genus Symbiodinium; species Symbiodinium sp. clade A. Next base: position 24,002 of record BGNK01006292.1, read on the forward strand.
CACAGGGGCAACGGCTTTCCCAGATCCTGCTCCCAAGAATACTTCCACGTCAACCACTCGCCGGTGCTGTGGGTAAGGTAGCAGACCTTTGTGTGCGACATCTTCAGAAATTTTGGGGTCTACCAAGGCATGCGACGAGCTAAAGCACGAAAATCAAGCGCAACTGCAGAACAAGCATCAGTCAGCTTCGGCAAATTTCAAGTGGCCGCTCAGCCGCTTCTCCTTTGCAGTGTCTAACCTGAATTGGCCTTTCTCGAAGATGGTCTCGCCACCGATCTTACACACGCAGTCCTTCGCCATCTGTGCACCCGCGGCCCCCAGAGCTTGCCCCACCTTCCCGATCAAGCGCCCCACATTGGGATCATTGCCGGCAACAGCCGACTTGAACAGGGGCCCGTTCACTACTGCTTTGCCAATCCGTTTCGCCGTGTCGTCAGTGTCGGCGCCAGTGATGCTCGCGCGTATGACATGCTGGGTTCCTTCTCCATTGCGCACAACCTGCGCTGCCAAATCACGGCAAACCTCTTGCAGGGCTGCCTTGAATGCCTCCTTGCTGACTTCCTCCGATGCTTGCCCGCTGGAAATCAAAACGACCGTGTCGCTCGTGGATTCATCTCCATCAACTGAAATGGCATTGAAGCTGGTGGCTACGCATTCCTCCAGCATCTTCTGTAGCTCAGCCCGGTCAAAGCTGGCATCTGTCATCAAAAAGCTGAGCATCGTCGCCATGTTTGGCTCAATCATTCCGGCGCCTTTGGCTATACCAACCAACCTTGCCCCACCGTCAAAGGTTTTTGCTGAGAGCTTAGGGTAACGATCCGTAGTCATGATTCCACGAGCAGCAGGAACGGCGCTGCCTTTGTTCAGCATCTCGGAGGATGGAAGAGCCTGCACCATCTCCTTCACAGGTAGCCTCCAGCCAATCACCCCTGTGGAACTTGGCAGGACTGCCGTCGCACCGGGTAGCTGTAGCTTCTTCGCAAGCTCCGTGCACAACTCCTCGCTTGCCGCTACGCCTCCATCCGCATCCGGAGGGGAGACATTGCTGATTTTGTTGTTCACAACGATGGCTTGAAGATGCGCTCTTTCTGACAGGCGCCGACGGCCAACACGAACCGGAGCACCCGGAAACGCATTCTGTGTGAAAACTGCTGCGACCATGTCACTGGGCTCGTCAACGTGGATTACAGTTATTCGCATAGGGAGCTCTCCCATTTCCTGGGCTTCCTCGGGGACAAATGTCAAACTGCTTGATGCAATCCCGAAGCCCTTTGGCAAGTCGGCATCAGCTTCGAGTGCCTCCAAATATTCCTCTTCGGACTGGAACTCTCTGCTGTCCTGTTCTCCGGCAAACCACTCACCGGCCAATCTCCTTAGTCTCCTGACCCGTACGAACCGCCTCGAGCAAGCTAGCGATGTGAAGCAAGCCGAGCTCCAAATCGCTCGACCGGCTTGCTGACCCAAATAAGCCCACTGACGTTCGCTGATAGGCTTGGCTGAAATATCGGGATACTGCTTGACACCCAACGCATGAGAAAGAGCCGGACGCCCAGCTCTCACGCTCTCCTTACACTACGCACAACATGCATGTCGCCATGCACACTCAAAGCAGTCATGCCCCACTCCAGGCTGTCATGTTCAGCAATACCAGTCATTTCCAAGAGACAGTGCTCAGCTGGACCCATCCTGATCCTTAAGGGTTGTGTTTTGCTCACAGAGCTTCTGGCAATTGTTCGCTGAATGTGCGGTGGCATGCATGAACTCACAAAAAGCGTGTCATACCCCTGGAATCCGTGTCTCGGCCCCATGATCTCTTGACAGACACTGGAGTTTTCCTCGATTGGCCCCCGGCATCCTCTGACTCGCCCGTGGCAGCACATAGTCTGCATGCAGTATATCTTTAAAGTAATATACATATATATGTATGTAATTATGTGTGTGTGCGTGTATATGTGATATATGTGAATTTAGGTTCCGGGGTCAAAGTCGACCGCTGCGTTTTGCATATTCTGGGAGTATGATGGAAAACCTGTGTGTGTGCGTGTGTGAGTGTGCGCGCGCGGGTCAGTACTAGCAATAGTGAATAGATTACTTCTACTCATGTAATGATAACAGTACATGTAATTTTAATGATATTCTTCTTCGTTATGCCTACATAGTTTGGATAGTTATGGTTACTGGCTACAAACAATAAACATATAAGATCACGTGAAGTTTTTTAGATCCTAGAATCAACAATGTATCAGTTATAAGCTTGCCATTAGCATCTCCCTAGATTATTACTAACATTGAATACTGAATTATAGTAACGGTACAGGTTGGACTCTATATCCACCATTATAGTGTTCCATTACTCTCATCCGCAACTTATGGTATCAATCTTACTTTCTATAGTTCATCTCAACATTAACATCTACATATTTTCTGTATTACTTGCCACACTATGAAATCATTAGGTTGATGTTTAGCTTTTGGGGAGGCCCCTGCGGCGCACACGTTTTCCAAGAGTTTTTTCGGTCTCGAACATGAGCCCTTCAAATCTGTCAAAATGAAAGTCGAAACAAGGTCCGGGTACTCTGGAGGCTCCCACA
>BGNK01006293.1:4730-27525 GCA_003297005.1 Symbiodinium sp. clade A Y106
CTGCAAAGCAGGAGCCAGAAAGCCGGGGCAGTGCCAGCATGGAGGATGCCTCCTCTGGCACGGCTCCCAAGCAAGAGATGGCTGACCAAAGCCGTGCTAGTAGCGAGGCTGCCTCCTCTGCTCCAAAGCCAAACCTGGCACGCCAGACCAATGCCAGTGGTGAGGTTGCCTCCCCTGGCAAAGAGCCGAAGATGGAAGCCAGGGTGTCTACTGGCAGTGGGGATGCCCCCTCCGGTGCAAGGGCAGTTTCCGATGACAAAGCAGAGGAGGATTCCGACACCGAGGTGTCGTCGGCCGCTTCTCTAGAGATGGAGCCGCTCCGCGAGCAGACGCTGGCTAACCTAATGGAGCATTGGGTGCAGGCCAAACGGGTGAAGACTGAGGAACCGGGCCCTGAGCCACACATGGCCTGCCTTCAGCAGGCGAACCAACGCCACCCAAAATCTGCAAGGCACTGGCTCTCGGCGGAAGCTTTCCTTTTCGCTGACGTCATTTCCGGCTCGGTTTTCGATCCTCCCAGGAGGATTGCGATGCTGGGAAAAGGNCGGAAGCTTTCCTTTTCGCTGACGTCATTTCCGGCTCGGTTTTCGATCCTCCCAGGAGGATTGCGATGCTGGGAAAAGGAAACTGGCGCGTTGTCTACTCCTACAACGACAGGTTTGTTCTGAAATTGGGAGACGAGGCCCATGGCAACGAGGCCAAAATCGCAAGACTCCTCCCCTCAATAACGGCGGAGGTTTTGTGGGAAGGGCGCGTGCATGTGTCCATGCATGATGGAGCGGAGNNCCTACAGAGGAGGAGCGAGCTGGCTACCGAGCGTTTCAAGCAGATGACAAAAGCCCAGATCCGAGAGTTTCTCTTCTATGTGGGGGCGGTGATGACCTGGGTCGAGAGCAAGGGTTTTTGGATCTGTGACATCGGACCCAGCAATTTGGCTGTCAACCCATCGAGCTCTTTCCCACCTCGCCTCTTCTTATGCGACCTTCAGGATTGGTACCAGGGAGGGGCCCAGCATAAGAAGGGTTNACCCAGCAATTTGGCTGTCAACCCATCGAGCTCTTTCCCACCTCGCCTCTTCTTATGCGACCTTCAGGATTGGTACCAGGGAGGGGCCCAGCATAAGAAGGGTTTCTCAGGGCTGCTGAGGCTTGCTTATCAGGTCTGCCCAGAGGCAGAGCCAGCGCTCAACAAGATTTGGTCGAGCCTCAGGCAACACTACCCCAAGAGGTTTGCAGCCTNGTTTGCAGCCTTTTCGGCCGAAGCGCCGGCTTACCGGCAGCTCCTTCAGCTGCAGGGATGTGCAGTGCGGAGTGGAGCGCTGGCCACTTCTTTCAACAGTGGCTGCTAGGACGGCTACCCTCACTTTGCCCCTGGAGCAGTGGCTGCCACGCCCAGGGGGCACAAGCTATGCCTTTTGCAACGACGCCACCGTGGTTGCCCCGGATCTAAAGCTTTCCAGCTGTGCACTCCACTCGCACTNCGCCCAGGGGGCACAAGCTATGCCTTTTGCAACGACGCCACCGTGGTTGCCCCGGATCTAAAGCTTTCCAGCTGTGCACTCCACTCGCACTTTGCTGCTCTGCCTCTTTACGGTTGTGGCTGCCACACCTGTAACCCGCATACCTTCATGAGAAAAGGTGCTGTGGCTGCCACGCCCTTTTCAGGAGGTTGTGGCTGCCACACCCAGGTAGCAGGTAGCTCACTGCGTAGGAGTAGCAACTGCAACTAGGTAGCTCCCCACGACCTGCCCAATTGAGCAGGGAGCGGGCTCGCCTAGAAGGACTTGAAGGCTTCTCCCATGCAAAGCATGGGCCACCCAAGTCTTAATTAATTGCACGGACAAACGGCCTACGGGTCGCGGGACTCTCAGTCCGCGTTGACGAAAAGTTTGCTCCTTTTAGGTTTGCCCTTGAGTATTTGACATGTTTCTTTTGGTAGCTTGAACAAGCTTTTGCATGGCGAACACATGTTTTGCGGCATGTTGCACATGTTTTGTGGCATGTTGCAGTTGTCTTGTGGCATGTTGCAGTTGTCTTGTGAAGAGGATGAGCGCTTACAGCACTAGAGATGCTCTTGAGCATCCTTGAAGAAGTGCGTGTTGCTCTGACTGCACCTGCTGCTGTTTCCGCCGACCCTCGCTTCGCTCGTGCCGGTAGGAACAGGCCAAGGGCAGCGTGGCTGTGCACTTGCTGTTTGAGTGAGTACAGAAGTCCTGAGAAGTGTTAGGACTGTTGCATGTCATTCCTCCTTTGTTTAACAAAGTTGAGACGGAATTTGGTACTGTGCAAGACTCCGCAAAAGACCTTGCTGAACACTTCGGTGTTTGGCTCAAGCGTGGAGTGGAAAAGAACTTGCTTTGCGTTTTTCACATCTGAAGGCTCATCTTGCTTGATACATTGGGGATCACTCCAGAAACCATGCATGCACGTACCAGTTCTACATCTAGGTTTTTGTCTGACCCTGTGAAAATCTGGGCATTTTCATGCTGCTACGAGATTGGTTGATCTCCTACTTTCCCTCAAATTCACCACGTTCACCGATTCATGTCCGACATCATGCAGGATCGCTCCAACATGTTCTATCACGCATGATTGAGATCATCTTCGACATTCGTGTGGCAGCGAGGCTCTTTCGGGTCTGTCGCGCTGTCAATCGGGAAGTCATGCGGTTCTGCAGGGTCGCAGACTCTACACTTCCTTGTGGTGGATCTTCAACAGCCGATTCCAAAACAACTTCTGCCAGGTGAACCGCCACCTCGACTGCGCGGGCCATTCCTACCTTCTCGCTGTCTGCCCTTGGGACGACAGTATCGGAAGTGTGAACCTCGTATACAGGTCCCAACATAGGCTGCTACCAGGTCCAATGCACGGCCAGAGAATAGACCGAATGTCCTGATGATCCTGCTAAACTTCTTGAACGTTTGGACTCTGGCATTTGTATTTCTCACTGAAACTTTGAAGCTCTCATCTTGTCCGCTCACACGGAAATGACAAAGTCAAGAAAAGGTGCTGTCAAAATGAACTCGGAGGCTCCTATCTGAGTTTTCTCTGTGCAACTTACAATTTCGGTTTGCTTTCTGGGTCTCTGTTACTGTAGAGATACAAGTGTGTCAACAGTTTTCGTGGTTTTGCCGAGCTGAAAGTGCGCTCGCGCGAAAGCTCGTCACTTGGATGTTGCTCTCTTTGCGGTCTCTTCTGGGGGTACCTCTCTTGGTATTAGACTCTTTTGGCAAGTGTCCGGAACCTCGATTCCCTCTGGCAGAAAGTGTCCGGAATCTCGCATTTGGACGCATCTGCAGGCCCATGGAGGTCTAGCTTGTTCTCCGATTTGACGGTTCCATTTTTCGAGACCGAAAAACTCTTCGAAAACCTGTGCACCAGGAACCTCTCCTGTTGTCGGCAAAAACGATCTTGTACGCTCGAATTCTCCTAGCAAAATCACGGACACTCAAATTTGGATCGGAGTAGTGGATTTAAGGGTTCGATTTGACTCAAACTAGCAAGATTTGGAGAGTTTTGAGCTTCTAAATCACTTACAGATCCAGATGTTTTGGCAATCTGTTTTTGTGTTTTCTGGCAAGCAACAAGTCAATTCCAATTCGCAATTCTTTTTTTTGGGCAAGCTCTTGCGAAATTTAGAAGGGCGCCATTCTGCCGGCAAGCAAGAATTCCGCCTTTCTGCGCCTCAAGGTCGCTTGCAACACTTCTTCAATTGAAACGCCAATTCTCCCGCTTCCAGTGAGTGAGGACCAAGAATTCCTCCACTACGTAACTACATGCTCGCCCGTTCGCAAGACAGCGTCGAGGCAAGTCCTTAGTTTAGTGCGATGTCGCAACGTGTTTCCCACGTTCGAGCAAAGCTTGCAGGTCACGACCCGTCAATTTATGGTATAGGGAGTCTTCTGCTATATGCGGCCATTGCGCGATGCTTTACGAGTATCGAAACCCTGAGCGCCCTGTTGCTTTTCTCGTGACATCGTGTATGTTGCGGTTAGTAAGTGCGAGAACGCCGCTTCTGTCATTATGATGCGACTTGTCCAACTGTCTGCTTACGCAGTTATGGCCGGTTTGGACCTTGGACTTCAGTGTGCACGATCGTGTGGAAACAAACATAGAGGTCGTCCGTTCTGTCGAGACTAGAACAGCGGCTGGAACTTTGTCTTTGGACTCCACCTGTTGCTTTGAGCGGCTTTAGGTGACAGCCCATTTCTGACCGATCGCTGCGGCGCCGAGCGATTTGCTTGCCGTAGTTTGTCTTATTGAGCTTCTTCTTGTTATTCTTAGCTTTTTTGTCACTGAGGCCCGCCCATGCCCAAAAAAAATCCTAGGAGCTTTGTAACCGACTCATGTGTCTCGGAATTGGTAAATTGATGGATAAGGGTAGTGCAGTATCTCTCGGATTGCAGTGGCTGTGTTTTCCTTTCGGAGTTTGACGGAACAGACCTTGCGTGCCAAAGGCCGTGGACTTTAAAGAACGTGGACTTCTCAGTTCGCGTGGTGAAGGGCAGGGGAGTAAAAATCCACCTCGCCAGTTGGCTTCCACACTCCTTGAGAAGTTTTGCACTTAGTCTGTAGTGTCAGGTGCAACCTGTGCGAGTCTTGCTTTGAGAGCCTGTTTTGCTTTGAAAACTGACGCTTTGTAGCTGTTTGGAAGTGTTCTTGCAGAGCCTGAGGACGATTTGTCTGTTTGGCTCAAGTCTGGACACATGAGCAGTGAGCTGAGCAAGACGAAGGTCTGTGCGTGCACTAGAGTGCTTGCTTGCTTGCAAGGGTTTGTGCTTGGTTGTGAACGTGTCGTTGTACGTCGTACTTTTTCGGATTCGAAGCTTTCGTGGGGAGCGACTGGGTTGGACTTTCGTTGGGAGGGGTTCGGGCTTTCGTGGGGAGTGATTTAGGCTTTCGCGGGGAGGGATTCGGGTTTTCGTGGGGAGCGATTCGGGCTTTCGTGGGGAGCGCTTCGGGCTTTCGTGGGGAGCGCTTCGGGCGTTTGTGGGAAGCGATTCGGGTTTTCGTGGGGAGCGATTCGGTTTCGTGGGGAGCGATTCGGGCTTTTGTGGTAGCGCTTCGGGCTTTTGTGGGGAGGGATTCGGGCTTTCGTCCAGAGCGATTCAGGCTTTAAGTCATCGGGTCAATCAAACCCAATATTTTTCGAAACGAGCAGGTTCAACCATTTTCCACCAAATTCAAGCAGAAACATTAGAAACCTTCTTCGGATTTTGCTTGACGCGGCGAAGATTTGAGAACATCCGATCTGACGAGGTTAAATCCTACGGCAGCCCCCTTAATAGAGGCAGTTGGCTTGGACGCCACGCTGCGCTGGCCTACACTAATCCCTAAACCCTAAACCTTGAAACGCTCAGCCCTAAACCCTAAACTCTAAACTTCAGACTCGAAACCTTAAACCGTATTTTTAGACCTTAAAACCGTATTCCAAACCCCGAAATACGGCCGCAAAGGGCAAGCCAAAAGCTCACCTGCGCAGGTAAGCGTTTGGCTGGGTTGAGGAGAAACTGCAAACGCTCAGCGGTGCAGGCAAGCGGTGCCAATTGCGGATCCGCACGTCAATAATTGGAAAAGAGGTTTTGCATTGTACAGTGTTTCGTTTATGGTTTTTCTAATTTAAACTTGAAGCAATTTCGCTTGTCTGGAATTTGTCAAATTTCGGCCATGTTTCATTTATTTTCAATCTTTCTGAAGCGATTTCGTGGCTTCTCCTGGTGGAATCTGTCAAATTTCGGCCATTTTGCACTTATTTTCCATCGCTTTCAATCCCTAAAAGGAATTTCGTGTGTCTTCGACCATGTTCGTTTGTTTTTCTTGGCGTTTCACCCGCCCTTAAACGATTTCGCGTGGCTTCTCCTTCTTTCGTGTCGGAAAAACGTGTTTTGTTTTCATTTTCTTTTCGATTAGACAGTATTTCCTGTTATTTTCAACCCATCTAACATGTCATGTGTGCACGTGTCTATGTCAGCAGCGGTCAGAAAAACCCTGGAAGCTCAGAAAAAGATGTTGCGGGGTTCAACAAAAGACCGTCAGCTACGAGATGTTTCGGGGCCGAGAAAAAGACTGTGTACATCAGAGCATACATGTCGAAAATAAGATAGTAGTCTTTTTCTCGGCTTCGTAGCGGGGTTGGAGAAAAAGCTGGAAAGCGAAAAAGACATGTCGGGGTCGAAAACAAGATAGACCAAGCGCGCGGTCTGGAAAAAGACATTTCGGGGTCGAAACAACGAGCAGCCCGGATCCTTGTATCCACTTTTGAGCAAACCAAAAACTGTGAAGACCTAAGAAAGAGTGCTTTTGAGCCTTACAATTGAGAAATTGATCCATTGGCAGGACACCATAACAAACCTTGTACTATAGCATGTTTGTCCGATCTTTACGTCCGTTTTTTGCCGGCATTGATTTTTTGTTGTAGATGTGTTTTGACTTGCTATTGACACCAACATTTTTTTCCGGAAGGCGTTTGTGCAAGCCTTGTTATGGTTGCGAAACGTGATCTATGGGACGGTTCCTCGCAGCATTTGCGGTCGAGCTCTGAAGATGTTTGTTTCGGTGTGATGTGTCCATCGGTGGTCCCTGGTGCTGTGGCTTTTGGGAAGGTTCAGGGTTTTTTCGAGCATGGAGTAGCCAGTGCTTGTTTCGAGGGTGCATGTTGTCCGTGGACAGCAGTACAGAAGAGCGTCACGAATTTTTCGAACACGCCTACCTTGTGTTCAAAGCAGTGCTAAGTGTGGCCGGGCTTACGCATTCGATTTTGGACAGTGCTCCATGTAGCTCCGCAAGTTTGTTTTGGAGAAAGGTTTATGCCAACATGAATTGCATGCATGGTCACAGGCTTCAAAAATCGCTACAACCTCTCGCACATGTAGGATGCCTGCAGAATGAGGGTTGGCATACATTGTATGTACCATTACAGCCTTCTGCGGCAAGAGATCGAGAGATGTTGCACATCCTTGCTGATGGCGCCTTCGTCGGGGCCTTTTCTCAGACCGCCAGGCGAGCATGGAACTTATTCGTGCTATGCTCAGGCCTCCAAAACGGAGGTGGTCGCCAAAGGCGCACGAAGAAGTGCACACTTCCATCAGGCTTGCGAGCATTTCAAGGATCCGTGTCTGGAGGATCCGGTGTTGAATGTTTGTTTGGCAGGCAATTTAGCATTCCATTGGTGGGCACACATACCAGACGAGCATTGCCAGCTAAGTTTGTGGAATGCTGGTATGTGTGGATTGGTGTTGGCAAGATGGACAGAACTGCCACGCCAGTTGCCCTTGGGGAAGTTGCCGTCCCTGCAAGCACCCGCCGTTTTGTCTGTCCCTTACGATGCGTTGTTAGACTTGGGACGGAGATTGCTTGAACTCCGCTTGTGCAATTTCCAGATGGTATGGCGAGGTCAGCGAGAGATTCGTCATGGCCGACAGCAGAGCAGGAATTCGACAAGAAGGCGTGACTACCGTGTCTGCTTTTGGTACGCGATGCGTTGTTGAAACTGGAAGCATTGCACCATCAAAGCATGAGGCCGCCTCGAAGATTGGTGGCTTGTGTCTGAGATCCATCCGGTCTCAGCTGTTTTATGTTTGCCGTTCTTGTCTCTTGTCAGAGGCTGGCTTAAAGGTGGCAGTGCTGCTGCTTATGGCATTAGTCTTAGATCTAGAACCTACACCCCCAAGCACATAGACTGGACTATGTCCGATCTGCTCGGTAAGGTCTTCTTGCAAGATGTCGGGTCATGTCTGACAGCAAGGAGGCACGCAAGTTTGCAGCTGTTGCAGCAGGGTTCGTACCAAGTCGTTCGAAACACTTAGCTCGATGCAGGATTCAGAATCTCAGATGCATGCTGCCAAGCTCGCCTTCGAATTGCTGAAAACCCTGGCTCGGTCCTTATCTTTCCTACATCAGACAAAAGCATGTCAATCTGCTTCGGTCTTCATGTGGGCAGGCTTTCGAGATCCAGGACTTCGGAGATTTGGATGCAAACTCTCCGGACTTGCGCACTTCAAGGACGCGTGGCTCCAGTTTACCAAGGGCAGGAAGCCGGAAGGCAGAGGGCTGTGCACAGGACGTGGTTACTGACCAGCCTGCTTCATCACATTCAGGCCAGGCTGCACCTGGTGTCCACGGAGTCCTTGATCTCCAATAAACACGAGAACCTGCTGGAAGCGCAGGTTTCGCTTTTTGCTGACGAGGAGGTCGTGACAGCTCGCAAAATGGCCAGTGACGACCTCACTGGGTCTCGTTTCTTGGAGTTGTTGTTCTGGGACTCGGTTTGCAAAGGCCATTATGCTGCAATTGCAGAAGACAGTATCGGAATGCCCAGGCTCAGTTATTTTTGGATCAGGGCTTCAGTGGACCGGGTGCTCCATGGCAGCGTCCTCAGCTGCAGGCAACACGCACAAGTCACGGAGGATCTGGTGTGGAACCGAGACCAGTTTGTGATTTCACCAAATGCTGTGTGTGAGAGGACGTAGGATCATGTGGGTGCGGGCGCTTGCTCGCTCGGTTGCCTTTGCCCGTGCATGCGAGGCCCGAGTCAATCGCTGGCAGATGCAGGTCGCAAAGATAACTCATCTTGACACAGCCTCTGGGACTCTGGGATAAACTGCAGAGGAAGAGTCCCCTCCGCGCTTGTCTGCCCAAGAGATGTGGTGCAGAAGGCTGGGCATGTCTGCGGCACGGATCACAGGCAAAGAAGGTCCTCGGTTGCTGTTTGGAGGAGAGGCCTGAGGGCTTCCCAAGGGGCAGCAGCTGAAGAAGCTGAAGTTGGAGGCTTTGCAGCAGAACGATCGTCTGTCCTGGAAGTACCATCTGCTATTTTTAAGGTGAGGAAAAAGTGAACGCCGTTCCCATGGGCTTCGTGTCAAATGTGCAAAGGTGCCTCGGAAGCCCAGATGATCTTTCGGCATGTCAGAATTGAGCAACATAGCAAGGTGGCATTGTACGCAGCTGGTGTGTCAGATAAGCCTGGATCTCGTGTGTGAAGCATGAAGCAGACGTCAGCCGCTGCTCTGCTCTGTTCCTGTTCTGCAGGGTGGAGCAACCAGATCATCTCCACACTTGATGCTCAGTCCAGGCATGCCTTTCTTGTGCTGGCCCCTGCTGTGATGGAAGAAGACAAGCACAAGCATTCTACAAGTGTGACAGGTTTTCAAGTGGCCTTGTTAAAACAGTTCTGTGCTGCATTGAACTGCTCCCGACAGCGCGGCCTACAACATGCTGGGCTTGGCACAGGACCGACCTCGACTCGTTTTGTACGAAGAGATACCAGTATTCATTCACGTTGGCGAAGGAGCTCATGGCTGGCTTCGTTGTAGGTCAGCCGACAAAGACTTCAGCGGGCGGCGCGCCTCCGTTCCCCCCTTCGCCGTCCTTGAAAGGCTGGGCCTTCGCCTTCTGGAGGCTGCAGTACGTTGAGGAGCAACGGGACAAACACGGACAAGCGAACGGACATGCAGAACGCGCACAGCCGCACGATCCGGCTCCTGTGTGAGGATAAGATGGCAGCACAGCAGTTGCAGAAGGCCGAGAGGTCAACTCGCATCAACCGCGAGGCCGCGGTCTTGGGATCTGCGGCGCAGAGCAGTGAGGAACCTGCGAATGCCCTGCAGTATGTCGGCGTCTTCTTCACATACTGGTCCCTGCTGACCTCTGGCGCTCTTTGCAACCGTGCCAAGGAGGAAGCGGTCCTCCAGCTGTCTGCTAAGACAAGTTGAAGTTGCATAAGCGGAGGAACTTCAACTGAAAAAGCTTCATCTGCGACTTCTCTCAGTGCGTCTGCGGGATGTTGAGGCGTGGAGGTGCCGGGCGTGTAGAAGTCAGCAAATGGACCAGTATAGAGGCCAAGAAGACCAAGAGCTTGCAAGACGTGCAGTACGACAAGACTGTAGCTACCTCAATTCCCGCAGCACGGACCATGACATGTGTGAGACTTCTGTGATAGATATTGCCTCGGTTTGGCTGAGGCACATTACTTGATCGCACATCTCTCAGACTTCCGTGGGAAAGAAGTCACTGATGCACTGCTTGGATGCCTTTCAGGTGCGAAAGATGCAAGCGTTGAAAGAGGAAAGAAGTCGCCTGGACTTTAGGCACCGCGGTGCTGGCACTGAATGCTGGCCGCAGCAACAACTACTGGTGTGCAGGTTTCAGACCATGCCTCCAGTTGAAGCCAGGCAGAACATTAAAGACGGCAGGAAAGTAGTCAGACAAGCGCAATATAGTGCAATGCTTGCAGGCATTCGCTGCACCTTGTCATGGAGGCAAGCATGCTGTGACTTGTGCAACCTGTGCCCTCCTTGGAGTGGTGCTGAAAGGTCTTCATGGACTTTGTCATGGATTTCGGCAAGCTCGAGCGCCTGGGCTGTCGACACAGGCTCCTGGGAAAGGAGCCGAAGTCTCTTTCCCTTGGGCCTTACAAGGTGAAGCTAAGTAGAGTCGTTGAGTATCGTAGAGTGGTGCATCAGGACCTCATCTTCTTGGCAACCGACCCTGCGGAGAGGCAGCAGGCTACTGATAGCTGGTGGCAGCGAGTCGGCGAGTCTTGTCCGTTTGTAGCGGCACTTGAGATTCTGGCAGGACATCGGCGTGCTCCCTGCAGAGGAAGTCTTCACTTCATCTTGCGACCCAGAGTTATCTTTAGAAAGAGCAGGAGATTCTTGTCCGCTGGATCAACTGCGCTGAGCTCAGCAGATCCGCTTTCTCCAATTCCGCTGGGTGGGAGGTGCAGTCTTTGGGATGGGCTCAGCGGTTTGAGATCCGCACGCCTCTACAGACTCAACCCGCATTGTTGTTTTCGAGCCCTTGAGTCTGCTGTCTTCCAGCTCTGCAGCTGCCAACGTCCCTGGCAGATAAGTTGAACTGCCATTTCAGCGCGCATAGTTCCCTGTCCGGATGAGCGATTTGCGTTGCAGAGTATGAGCGTTCCTTGTTTGTGAGTGTGCGTTTCGATTGTCCTGAGTCTTGCCAGCTTCATACCTGTCCGACACGTCCTTCCGCATCCTCGTTACACCCACTTTCGTTTTTCATTTCAGGGTGACACTCGGAAGTATTGAATTGGTGGCATTTGATTTGCCCCCATGTCGAGGTAAGCCAGGCGCAGAATAGGTGCCGCCAAGGTATCTTGGCAGAAGCCCATCACAGCGTCATCCCCTCGGAATGCGAGCGGCGCAGCGGTAGGGTTCCGGTGGACCAGGCTTCAGTGTTGCTGACTGATGCGATGGATGACGAGAATGGCAGGCCAAACGCTCTGCTGCGGAAGGCGTGTAGTGTCCTAGTCAGCTGGTCAGCTAGTCAGGTCCAACTGGGCGGCGGCAGACAGTTCCAGCTACGGCTTCAGGCATGCCGGGAGGTTTTTGCCGTTATCGTGGCTATGACAGCGATGGCGGCTGCCGCTGCAGCTTTAACTTTTACTCCCTTCTTCTGTCGCTGCTGCTTGCTTGCGGCCTTTGGTGCTGTTTCTGCAGGTGTCGCGAGGTTCGTGCGATACCCACGCTCCAGACAAAATCTTTGGAGGTTTTTTTCCAGGAGACGCTTGTTATCAGCAATCCTTTTGCAAAAGCTATGTGAGAGGACGGCAAGATCCTCACCGTGCTGTATGCGATGTTCAGGGCTTACAGGCCTGTTGCCCTTGAGTAGGCCCTGGCGCTGCTCGGAGAGCATGCCAGGAGAAATAAGACGATCTTTGATCCTGAAGATCTGGGGGTGCTCGATGAGCCAGCTGCTCAGCTCGCTTCCTGTGACAAGAACGAGGGTAACGTGTCCTTGCTTCCAATTTTCAGCGGAAGATCTCAGGAAAGACTCAGATCGGCGCGGTGCGTGGGACCGAGCTTAACATATGCTTCCACCTGACATGCAGCCTTGGGCTTGCCGACGATCGAACTCCTCGTTCTTGCGAGAGCAGGCTGCCGCGCAGAATGCTTTCGTGTCTTTGTCACCGCTTCTCATTTCCAGGTGCCAGCTTGCATCAGAGAGTGTCAGACATGTTAAGCAAGCTCGTCTCTCCGTGTGCAGATTACTGTTGAGCCCATTGGATGTTGTTTCCGGGCAGCGGTTTGCACTGAAGCCGGGGCCGCAAGCCGTGGCATTGCGCCTGTGTGCCGTCTTGATTTTGCAAGTAAGGGCTTCGCTCTGTACTACTCTCTTGCGCGAGGCCAGCGGTTTTCGGGGAGTCTGAGGTACTGTAGGGTGAGCGGAACCTGCATGTGTGCAAAAAAACAAAAACGGGGCTTACCCAGATGAGCTCAGATCTTCAAGTCTGACGCAGCCTAATCCGCTGTGCTCTGACGCAGGCGACGGGCAGTCTTCAGGATGCCTTGTGCCTTTGCGCTGCAGAGGCATGTGAGTGTGACTGACGAGTGACGCGGCAGGACTTGTCGAAGAGACCTTTCAAGCAGGCACGCTGAGAGCGGTGTGTTCAGGCGGTTTTTGGTCGTGCCCGGGTTTTCGCTTCGAGAGCTTCAGGGGTCGTCTTGAGTCTCTGGTTTCTGTCCTGGACGTGGACATCCTTTCATTCCGTGTGTGGGCACGCGGAGAGCTTGACGGGCGAAAGATGCTCGGTTTTTGGCGCTCCTCGGCAGGTTTCAGCCGACGCAGGCCGAGAGCCCCTGCCTGAGAGGCAGAGCACAGAGCGGGATCTGAAGGAAACTCGCTATGCCACTACACTTGTAAGGACAGAACGGACAGGAGGAGGAGGGGAGATCAAAGAGGCAGGGGCCAAAAGACTCTAAGAATCCAAGCGGCCATCCCTTCAGAGGCAAACTCGATGGCTACTGTCATGACCATGCCGGGAGCTTTTCTCTTCATAGTTCTTGGTTTCTTGCATCGAGACTTCGAGATGCACAGGTTCGAGAAGCTGGTCGGAGGTGCTTGGGAAGGCTTCGTCGATCTGTCGAGGCCGGCGATGCATGCGACGCACTGACATGCACTCAAGCAAGCTCTCACCTCCCGATGAGGCTTTGCTTCCCCTGGGAGCCGCTCACAGCCTTGCAAGAGATGGTCGTTCGGCTTAACCTTTCTCTCGGATGCGACGGCTCCTACAGTAGTCCGATTTATGGTTGGGTGCTGTAACGGTGGTGTTTGGCACATTGCCCTTGACGATGTTTCTAGCCAAGGTAGTGGGTGCACAGCTTCGTGTCATCGTTTGTCCGCTAGGCCTTGTATGACATCTTGCGACGCTGGGTGAATCTGCAGGCCGCAGCAGTCCCACTTAAGACAGCAAGAGGTTGCCATGCCTGTTTCACGCTCCTCTGCAGGTCTATGGCGTCTTGATTCCGCAAGCTGACATACCAGGTGTCCGGAGCTCGATCGTGGCACTGGCAAGGCTGCTCTGAAGGACATGTTCAATTAGCTGCAGTATGTCGGCAGAGTACGAGTCTGGGCGGCGTTGGGTTCAGACAGCTGGTGTTGACAAGCTATTACGCTTGATCGTGTGACCACCCACGGCTGCTTCTTCGGGCAACACGGCATGAGTTGACCTACCGAACATCTTCAGGTCAAGAACCTCGGGAATGATCTAGCTTCCGGTCAAGTTCTCTTGCGACTCATCAAAGCCGTGGTGGTGACCTCGGGCAAAATGGCCGGATGGTACGCACCCCTGTGACTGCCGAAGACTTTCCTGCAAGGCACCAACCGTCATCGAGGCAGTGATGTGCATCGAAGCTTGCCGTGTGGTCTTTGATGGGAAGTTGGAAGAGCGTTCTTTCCCGAAGCCGGGCAAACGGGGTTTCCATTCCATGATTTTACCGGCAATCATGGAAATCAGTGCCGCCGAGAGTGATGCAGTTTGACCGAAAGTAGTGAAACTGCATTTTCCTTTCTTTCTGTCAAGTACTGATACGGACCTCAGCCGGTCGGCGCGGTGGAGTGTACTCACCCTGTCCAGCTTGTTAATGCAATTTTGTCAGCAGCCTCTCATGGCGGTGAACCAGCTTTTCGGGCTTTGTTTTTGTAACCCCGCATTTCCGTTTCGTCACTTCCCGCCCTTTTGCTTTCGCTTTCTAGTGTTTAGGGTTTATGGCTCCCACCTTTTGCAGTTCAGGGTTTCCATTTCCCCTCGCTTTGAGGGTAGGTTTTGCCACTTGTTCGTGTCGGGTTTTGGATTGCAGGGTGCCACTCTCTTTGAGAGAGTTTCGTATTTGGGGTGTTTGCCACTCCCACATGTAGTGAAGTGTTTGGGGTTTCAACGCTGCTGTGCCACTTCCCCTTGCGAGGTTCATGGTCTCCTGCTTGCTATGCCTATGGTCTTCGGTGTTACCTATTCATCGCAGCCCGAAACGCGCACCAAGCCGTGAACAGCGCACCAAGACAATCGAAACGCGCACCAAAGGGCTCGAAGAACATGGCATCCAGACAGCATGTCCAACAACATTCGATGCCAAGATTGCGAGCACTTCAGAACAGGCNAGCCGTGAACAGCGCACCAAGACAATCGAAACGCGCACCAAAGGGCTCGAAGAACATGGCATCCAGACAGCATGTCCAACAACATTCGATGCCAAGATTGCGAGCACTTCAGAACAGGCCCTGACAAGAGAGGGGTCACAAGCTGCTTACTGTCGCCTACTTAGGAGGCAGACGTGGAGTCATGTACTGCTCATGTGATTGCTTGTTGCTCCTCCTCTGCAAATCATGCCATGGCCTCGCNAGCCGTGAACAGCGCACCAAGACAATCGAAACGCGCACCAAAGGGCTCGAAGAACATGGCATCCAGACAGCATGTCCAACAACATTCGATGCCAAGATTGCGAGCACTTCAGAACAGGCTCTGACAAGAGATGACAAGAGAGGGGTCACAAGCTGCTTACTGTCGCCTACTTAGGAGGCAGACGTGGAGTCATGTACTGCTCATGTGATTGCTTGTTGCTCCTCCTCTGCAAATCATGCCATGGCCTCGCNTGACAAGAGAGGGGTCACAAGCTGCTTACTGTCGCCTACTTAGGAGGCAGACGTGGAGTCATGTACTGCTCATGTGATTGCTTGTTGCTCCTCCTCTGCAAATCATGCCATGGCCTCGCGAGCAGCGGCAGAAGCAGCGGCAGAACCTAGCGACAAGGCTCAACGTGGTTCTGTTCTGAGGCTGGCGTTTTTCAGCTTGCCGCACGTCTTTCGCAGGAGTTGCGACGTCGGCTGGACCCCGAGGCAAGTCTTCGGGATTTCGGACAAAGGCTCCCTTTCTGTATACCTGTGAAAACCAGCGACGCCAGGGAGTGGATGCCACGATCGAGATCATGTGCCAATTAGCGTTTCGCTCAGCCTCTGCAGTGGTTTGCAGTCAAGGGATGCGCAAAGATTTTCTTGCTCTTGCGACCGAGGGATTTCTGAAAATTGCATCTGTGCATCAGTTCAGATGTTCAGATCACATCATTCGATCAGCAGTCGCTATCCGCAAGGCCGCCGAGACTGCGGCTGCCGGCCTCACACCCCAGGCCTGTGTATGCCGCCTCATGGGTCCGGTTCGGGGCGGTGGCGGGTCACCCGGGATTTCCAAGCTTGGCCGATAAACCTGCTCTAACACTGGACCTCTCCTGTCCCTCGAGCCAACCTGAGATCGCTCGAAGCTCTTAAGGGGATGCTTTGGAAAAGCCCCAGCAGTTGCTGGAGCAACCTACTCTCCCATCAGTTCACTTTAGCATTCCTAAGCCCCAAAAACGGGGTCGGCCACTACAGATGCCTAAATCTTCTCAGTCCAGTTCAGTTCAGTTCAGAACAAGCACAGCCAGACAGCCCCGCCAACTTCACGAATAACACTTGTATGTAATCACCGGGCTTGTCCTTGTAGCCGACCCAGAACCGCTCGAATAACACAAACTGTCATTTTTCAGATCTTCTGGAAACATTTCCGAAGCTTGCTTTTCCTTGATTGCTTAGGAACGTCGTCAGCGTTGCCGCAGCGAAGCTGTTCATGATAGGGAATGCGAATGCTAGTGTCCGCGTTGGAACTGGATGTGCCTAGAATCTAGATGTTCAGAAAGCTTTCATCTACAGATTTCCACATCTGTTCGCATTCGCGGCCAGAGGTCGTCCAGAGATTTAAGGAGATTCCATCCGACCGTAGTCTTCCAAAGATTGGGCTTCGATTAATGATTAGTGGATGTACTTCTGACTACTTCTGAAACGCTTCCACGTGCAGCAATGGTGCTTGTCAGTGAGGCAACTGCTATGTCTCCAAGGGGAGACTTGCTTGTCGCATTTCTTCTGCCTGGGGCACTGTCTTCGTGATTTCGCTCGGAAGCGTTCCGGATCTGTGTCAAGATGCCAAAAGTGCGGGACTGGACTTGGAAGAGTGAGAAATCCTTCCCGTTGTTTCTGCATGCTGTTTCCAACGATGATCTAAAGACAAGTTGCAGAGCTTTGTGCAAGAGACTCAAGAATCGGCTGCTCAGAAAATCCGCATCAGCAAGATCGCGCTCAACGGCCTTCCGGGGCAAGCAGCCACTTGGGGGAACGCCTGGGCTAAATGCGGCTGTTCACGCAGCTGTGGCAAAAGCTTTCGCTTGCATCTTACAGCAAACGACGAAGGATTCAAGGCCGTGCTTCTTGAACAGGGGGCGCATCCAGAGGCGCAGCCAGGTGCCGAGGCGGACAGAGCTCGAGCCCAGCGCCGCTGTCTGTGGCACGACGATACTGGTCGTTGTAACCCAGCAAAGCATAGCAAGCCAAAGAGTTGGTCTCTTGACACTACCCGACCCATGCAGTTCCCCTTTTGGTCANGAGCCCAGCGCCGCTGTCTGTGGCACGACGATACTGGTCGTTGTAACCCAGCAAAGCATAGCAAGCCAAAGAGTTGGTCTCTTGACACTACCCGACCCATGCAGTTCCCCTTTTGGTCAGCTCCCACTTTTATGCAACACCTCCTAAGTCGCTTGAAGTTGGATTAGAGTCAAACTCAACAGAGTCTTCTTTCCCCGCTCATTCCCCCACGCGCGTGGCCGTCAAAGAAGCGACCGTGGGTGCCGGTGTCGGAAGATTATGAGCTCTGTAGATGGCAAACCGCGGCTGTCATGTTTCTGTGTCAAAGAAAAGATGCCAACCCCCCAGCCCGCCCTGTTGAGCTTGTAAGTCCAATCTGTCACCAGCGTGAGGCCCGAGCCCTGCTTGCCTGTCTTGAGGACTCGAGCGATGCAAGCGAGCACGGTCTCCGACACGAGGATGCAACAGCCCGCAGGAACCACGCAATTTCGGACCAGTGAGAATAGAGGATCGGAGTCATTCTGAAGTTGTGCTTCGGTGAGCTTGAGCTCGAACTGCGAACTTCTCCTTGGTCGAGGATGCTTGGCTCTGCTCCTGCACAGGTTCAGTAACTGATCTGATCTGATCCCATCCGAACCAATCTATGCCAGGAGGCTATGAGGATGTCTGCCCTGAAGAACTTTACTTGGCGGCAAGCTCTAAGAAAGTTGCTGTTTTTTTAATGGCACGGTCCTTCACGTACTCTATCCAAGCGGACACCTGGTCATCCTGCTGCTGTGCCTTGGGCGCTGCGAAGCTAAGAAGCTTTGCCTGGCCCTTTTTGATCTCCTTTGTGGCCGGCATCGGCCGTGCATCCTCCCTGGCACCTCGCAGAGTGGCGCCGGCCTGCAAAGGACGTAAATGAGCGACGGAGGCGGCTCTGTCTTCATAACCGTTATAATTGACGTCGGCCTTTGCGCAAAATCAGCTCAGTTCAGTTCAGAACAATCACAGTCGTGCCACAGACAGCGGCGCGGGGGACAGTATGCAATTTTGCTGGCCGCTGTGCCGCATAAGTGCATTAAATTGAACGCTTTCCACTGCAGGAGCCTGTTTCTCTTCGTCCTGGATTGGCAGAGGCTGGTTTTCGAGTGTNGGGGACAGTATGCAATTTTGCTGGCCGCTGTGCCGCATAAGTGCATTAAATTGAACGCTTTCCACTGCAGGAGCCTGTTTCTCTTCGTCCTGGATTGGCAGAGGCTGGTTTTCGAGTGTTTGTAACACTACTGGGGCTGCCGGCGTGAAACCCGAGTGTGTGCCTTGCTGCCAAACCATATCCCCAAACTTGGCCGGTAAACCTGCCCTAACTCACTGGGGCTGTCCCGTCCCAGGAGCCAACCTCAAACCGATCGAAACTCCTAACGGAATTGTTTGGACAAGCCCGGAGCCAACCTCAAATCGATCGAAGCCCCTTAACGGATTGTGTGGTAAAGCCGGCGCAAGTCTTAGCTCAACCCATTCTCCCATCAGTTCAGCATCGTTATAGTTGACGTCGGTCTTTGTAGATCGCAAAGTCAGTTCAGTTCAGTTCAAAACAATTACAATTGAGCCAGATAACCCTCCAAACTTCAGCAACAAACCTGATATGCAATCAGTAGGCCTGTTCTTGGAGCCAACCCAAAAAATTTCCTGATTGGATTGCTTGCAAAAGCCTGAGCCTTTGTTGCGGTAACCTAGTCTTGATTCCAGTATCTCGGGACCGTGACTCATGCTGTGCTTCTTCAGTCGTTGCCCTAGCAAGGCCGCCGGGACTGCGGCTGCTGCCATGAAGCCCGAGGCTTGTGTAAACTGCTGCATCAGTACAGTAGACGTTACCGATCAACCGGCTCTAGCTCACTGGTTCTGTCCCGAAATCGCTCGAAACTCGTAACGGGATGTAACGGGATTGCTTGGAAAATCCCGAGCAAGTGTTGGGGTAACATTGTGTCCCATCAGTTCAGCATCGTAAGTAATGGAGACAGTGTGCAATTTTGCTGACCGCCGCTGTGCCGCATAATTGCATTAAATTGAACGCTCTCCACTGCAGGAGCCTGTTTCTCTTCGTCCTGGATTGGCAGAGGCTGGTTTTCGAGTGGAAGCCGAGTGTGTGCGTTGCTGCAACCATATCCCAAAACTTGGCCGGTGAACCAGTGGGGCTGTCCCGTCCCAGGAGCCAACCTCAAACCGATCGAAACTCCTAATGGAACTGTTTGGACAAGCCCGAGCCATTGTTGGGGCAACCTGCTCTCCCATCAGTTCAGCATCATTGCAATTGATGTCGGCCTCTGTATGTCGCAACATCAGATCAGTTCAGCTCAGAACAATCACAAGTCAGCCAGATAACCCTGCAAACTTCACCAACAAATCTGGTATGCAATCACTGGGCCTGTCCTTGGACCCAACCCAAAAGTGCTTCAAGTATCTCGGGACCACGACTCATGCTGTGCTTCTTCAGTCGATGCCCTAGCAAGGCCACCGGGAGTGCGGCTGCTGCCATGAAGCCCGAGGCCTGTGTAAACTGCTGCATCAGTACAGTAGACGTTACCGATCAACCGGCTCTAGCTCACTGGTTCTGTCCCGAAATCGCTCGAAACTCGTAACGGGATGTAACGGGATTGCTTGGAAAATCCCGAGCAAGTGTTGGGGTAACATTGTGTCCCATCAGTTCAGCATCGTAAGTAATGGAGACAGTATGCAATTTTGCTGACCGCCGCTGTGCCGCATAATTGCATCAAATTCAATGCTCTCCACTGCAGGAGCCTGTTTCTCTTCGTCCAGGATTGGCAGAGGAAGAATTGTGGCTCGTGACTGTTTGTAACACTACTGTGCCTGCCGGCGTGAAACCCGGGGGCTGTGTGCATTGCTGCCAGCCATGACCCCGAACTTGGCCGGTAAACCTGCCCAAACTCACTGGGGCTGTCTTGTCCCTGGAGCCATCAAATCGATCGAAGCCCCTAACGGAACTGTGTGGTAAAGCCGGAGCAATTCTCAGTTCAACCTATTCTCCCATCAGTTCAGCATCGTTATAATTGACGTCGGCCTCTGTAGATCACAACATGCGTTCAGTTCAGTTCAGAACAATGACAACTGAGCCAGATGGCCTCTCGCGATTGCAAAGCCAGTTCAGTTCAGTTCAGTTCATAGATTCATAAACAAAATCACAAGCCAGCCAGATAACCCTGCAAACTTCAACTATAAATTTTGTATGCCGTCACTGGGCCTGTCCTCATGCGTGCAGGGCCCCGATTGTATTTGGTACGATCCCGTGCCGAAACCTTCGGTGTGTGGCCAGGCGCAGCCTTTTAGTAGTGGGCTTGCTGCAAGAGTGGGAAGCCTATGTCATTCCGGGTTCGTGCTGGAGATGTGCATTTCAGTGCTGAGGCGATACTTGTGCAAGAAATACAGCAGTTCAGCTCAGCCGAATTCGTCGCACCCATCATCTTCCACAAGTATCATCTGTGATGCAAATGTTGCAAATCTTCCATTACACCGCTGCTCACATGCAGCCGATGCCTTCCCTGCTTTTGACACCTTCCAGGCAATCGACCTGACCGATCACGTTGGATCAGATCAGCATGCATTGTCTCATTCACGCGAGAAGGAGAGTTGAGATTCCAATAGCATCAGGGGTTCATAACCGCGAGCTTTAGTGCTTTATTCTTTTGTCCTTTGCAGGCTGCGGGCATCCAGTGTGTTGCTGACAAGGCTGCTTCGACTGAGCTGGTTCCAGCGAGCTCTAGTTTGCCCTGCCAGGATTTTAATGAAGCAGTTCACTTCAGCTGAAATCAAAATAAACTGTTTAAGTCTATTTTGCATGTGTCATCGACAGCTGTAAAACCAATTGTTGCAAACGCATAGACTTGTTGAGTTGAGTGCAATCACATCTTCCAGTTCAACCCTGCTCCCAGGCAGCCAATGCCTCCGTTGTTTTTTTGAGCTTCCAGGCAGTTTGTCTGACTCATCCCGAGAGCGTTGGGGCTTGGTTGGACAGTTGTTCAGCAGGTCATGTCTTGTCTGCAGATTGGATCAGATCAGACAGTCTCGGATTTCACACGAACAGTTCCCCAACAGCTCAGCACCTTGGAGCAAAAGCAAAACAGCTCAGATCTAACCACGGAGTCTGTTGTTTTTACAGCTGATTCGGTTCCATTGCCACAAGTACAGAATGGATCACGGACCCAGAGATTCGAGCCCAGTGCAGGAAGCTGGTGTACCACATCTTCCGAAATCAAATGACCTGCAGGTGGGGTGTACGTTGTCCCATGAGAACAGATTCCTGACGTTCGTCTTTGGCGCAACGATTTCGCAATCAAAGTTATCTGTGTCGTCAGGTGTGTGTCTGTGCAAGAAGACACGCATCAAAAGAAAGGAATAGCTAGCTAAATTCTGAAAACCTGCCATTCTGCCGTTCGCTTGTTCTGCTACTTCAGATCAGGAGTCTTCATTTTCGTGGACAACTGTGCGATCTGATCCAAACTGAAGACACTACATGACCCGGCTGAAAATATGCAATCAAGGCCCAATGCTCTCGGAATCTCAGCAAGGCAACGTTTCACATGACAGTGAAAATTCACGCGGTTCTGATCCAANTCCAAACTGAAGACACTACATGACCCGGCTGAAAATATGCAATCAAGGCCCAATGCTCTCGGAATCTCAGCAAGGCAACGTTTCACATGACAGTGAAAATTCACGCGGTTCTGATCCAATTTTGGCTCAAGCATTTTGCGTCAAGCTGGGAGTTTGGGTTTTCCTTTTCATGTCGGGCCTCAATGCCGCCTTCACGAAAGAGAGCGAGAAGGCCGATCCCACCGCCGACAGGATGTGGATCAGAACATGAGANTTTTGCGTCAAGCTGGGAGTTTGGGTTTTCCTTTTCATGTCGGGCCTCAATGCCGCCTTCACGAAAGAGAGCGAGAAGGCCGATCCCACCGCCGACAGGATGTGGATCAGAACATGAGACGGAAAGCTCTGACGGCAGAACCCCTGCTGATGTGGCACCGAAGGCGAAAGCTCGTGCGAAGCAGAGGACGGCCAAGGCTAAAGCTAAGCCCAAGGCAAAGACGGCTGCCAAGGCCCGACCAAAGAGGCAGAGGACGGTCCGAGCCAAGGCCAAACCGAGGCCCACGAGCAGCTCCGAGAGCACGTCGTCGGACACTTCCTCCTCGTCTGAGACTACCACTTCGGGCTATGCAGAAGTTTTTGGGGAAAGAGTACAGACGAGCCCCCGCTCCATGGACCTGGACTCTGATACGATCCCAGATCTTGAAGTACAACTGGACATGTCTGACAGGCCACAGGTGCCGCCTGCCCCGCCGCCTGCTCCACTCCCCTGGCAAAGGGAGGTTGCGATACTGGCGCCGAGCCGTGATGATGATGACGGACGCCAACGGCTCCACATCCCGAGGATGGCGAGAGCGGGAAGGGCAGCGGCTAAGATGCTCTGCAGGGCAAAACTCAGGTGCACATGCCACTTTGAGTACGCATGGCTTTGCCCGGACAGACTGCCCTNTCCCGAGGATGGCGAGAGCGGGAAGGGCAGCGGCTAAGATGCTCTGCAGGGCAAAACTCAGGTGCACATGCCACTTTGAGTACGCATGGCTTTGCCCGGACAGACTGCCCTAGGCCATGCTGCCAAGACGTCACATCCATGCTCAAATTTTGATGATAGGGCTTGCTTTCATGGGCCAGCTTGCGGGCATAGCTTGTTTTGGGCTACGGCTTTAGGGCCTGTGAGCTTGCGCATCCTGGAAGGTGGCAGGGCTCAGGGCCGACGCTCGACTTGTGCAAGTCGCGTGAAAACCTAATCTGTGTCCGAGGGTCCGTCTTTTGCCGTCGTGCAAGATGTTAGACCCTGTGTGAGTTCTGTAGCAGCGGCATGCTGGCCGTCGTGCGCATGCTCATGCTCGGAAACTCGTTGTGTGCACGCCGCAGTTTTTCAGACGGTTGCGGTAGACTCATGTCCCACGACGAGATCTCTGAATGGGAGGAGGCCTTGTTTGAGGCTACGACCACTCTGCATATCAGGCTTGATCGCTTGAGCGCTCGGGCTCAGGAACTCTGGGCATTGCTCTGTGCGCTTGAGCGTCGTGTGC
>BGNK01006294.1:0-15712 GCA_003297005.1 Symbiodinium sp. clade A Y106
CACGCGCCTCGTGCCCGCAGACGCCGCCTGGCCGCCTGCCCTGCAACACCTAGTGGCCACCACGGCCTAAGACCTGCCGCCCGCCCGCCAGCAGCCAGTTGCACAAGCAACGCCAGTCAGCCTCGAACCGCAAGCTAGCCGAAAAAAGAAGCCTGCGCCTGCACTTAACACCA
The DNA here is from genome assembly GCA_003297005.1 of Symbiodinium sp. clade A Y106. Lineage (NCBI taxonomy): Eukaryota > Dinophyceae > Suessiales > Symbiodiniaceae > Symbiodinium > Symbiodinium sp. clade A. The sequence goes on from BGNK01006294.1 coordinate 174, forward strand.
CGGCAGCCACACAGTCTGACTCTCAGCCTGCACCTCCTTTGCCCAACTAAGGCCTGACTGCCGTCCTCCGCCAGACGCTCAGCGCCCGCCTGCACCAACTTAGTTAACAGCCCGCCTGCTCAGGTACAAAAACACGAGCTGCCGCCTGCAGCCCGCCCACACTGCCGCCAGCACGGACCTCAGTGGCCTCACCTTTCCCGCCTGCCGCCGCCGCTCGCGGTGCCCCGCCAGGTCTTTTTGCCAGCTGCGCGCGCCGCCCGCCGCGGTAGGGGCCCCAGCAGCNGCCGCCGCTCGCGGTGCCCCGCCAGGTCTTTTTGCCAGCTGCGCGCGCCGCCCGCCGCGGTAGGGGCCCCAGCAGCGTTGCCAACCGGTCGCCGCTCAGTGACTAAAGTGGGCCCCAAGTGTCCCGCCTGCCTGCAGGCGATACCAACCACTGAGCAGCACCCGTGAAAAAGACTGAAGCGCCTTCTGCCTGCATGCTTGTGTAAGCTACTGAACGTGGAANCCCAAGTGTCCCGCCTGCCTGCAGGCGATACCAACCACTGAGCAGCACCCGTGAAAAAGACTGAAGCGCCTTCTGCCTGCATGCTTGTGTAAGCTACTGAACGTGGAATAACAGAACGCACTTTTTTCCAGCTATAATGGGTGCATGCAGGGAAAAGAGGTCTCGTTTTTTTCATCTTGCGCTGCTACTTGCGTCTCTACAGGCTGGCTCTTCGCCCCGTTGAGTCTTCACCGCCAGGTCCTCCTCCGCAACCTCGCGTGGTGAGGGGAAAAAACCTGCTTGGCAGAGGTTGCTGCTGAAGTGGGGGAAGATAGCCAGGCATTGCTCTGCCCTGCTTCTTTCACGTTACAGGCATCGCTTTGCCCTCGCACCCACTTCAGCAACAACTGCGAGTAAAAAGAGCGAAGTCCTCTAGCTCTTTGGTTTTCAGTTTCTCACAATTAGCTTTCGCAGAGAACGCTAGTCGTGAGTTTGTATGTTTGGTCGACAATGTTTTCTGGAAAGAACTTGTGATGCATGCTTCGCCCGGCGCCGCACTGCATCTCAAGGCTGTCGACCGCTGGCTACCGCGTAGCTTTTTGTAGTTCACCCACCCACCCAACCCAGAGGGGGGGGAAGATAGCCACGCATCGCTCTGCCCTGCTTCTTTCTCGTTACAGGCATCGCTTTGCCTCGCACCTACTTCAGCAACCTCTGCGAGTAAAAAGAGAGAAGTCCGTTCTTGCTCTTTTGTCTTCAGTTTCTCACAGTTAGCTTTCGCAGAGAACGTCCTTGTGTTACTTGTAAGGCTGCTGAGCATGATGCCGGCCTTGTCCACAACCGGCCGCAAGATGCTGGGTGAATGCATAGTCAGAGCCAGCACCGTAATCTGAGCTCATGAAAGAGGTCCCATGCAGGGTGTTGGGTGCAATCGGCTGCTTTTGTGCGCGGCTATGCTGAGACATGGGCAGCAAGCATCAGGCACCTGCTGCTATCGTCACTTACTATTTGATAGTCTCAGTATTCTCATTTAAGAGAATGATAGTGAAATGGGTAGTATGAAATAAGCTCAAGATTCCCCAGGCAACATTTCATTTTGGGAGTTTTGACGTTTAAGCACGCGGGTGAAGGGTGAAGACGATGCTCACGGACGGGTGCTTAAAGCCCAGCCATAATCCCACCATGAGGTTCATATTGCTCCTTTGGCCGGTAGCTAGTTTATGGCATTTGCGAGTCTTGCGCGTGTTTTGAACCGGATGCCGCTTAGACAACATGTAAGTAATGTTGCTGATGTCTGCCAGGGTCCTGGGTTGCTAAAAGCCCAGCCGACTCTCTGCTATTCTCTGCTCCAAGTTGTCTCATGGTGCCAAGAGCATGTCAAGCAGCAGTGGGTAAGGAAAGAAGCAGCAGCAATGGCAGGGGTGCAGCAGTAGATGTAGAGCGACTGCAGTGCCATTCACAGAGAGTTAGAACGAGAATGATAGCAAATATTAACACAGGTTTTTGAAAGTGTTGAGAAACGCCGCTACAGCCGCAGGCACTTGTTGAAAGGACCTTTAGTCTGGCCTCTTTTGTTTGAAGCCCCGGGTTGGCAGGGATTGTGCTTAATTAAGGCATTTTGCAGCCATGGGTGCGGGAGCAGCCGTCGCCAGTAATGTTATGTCTTCCATCAGGACGGCCTTGATCCAAAGCTTCAGCTACAGAGAGGAAGGGCCCGTTAGGAACTGTTGTTTACTAGCGTTTATTCCAAAAGCAATTTGAGCTTCGTTTGGAACTCCCGGTTTCGCTCAAACCCTAGGAATCCACCGGCTCTAATGCTGAAAGTGAAAGGTTTGGGGTGAGAATCCTGGTGGATCAGGGCTGCCGGTTCTTTTATTTTCCAGGATCAAGGTTCTAGGAATACGAGATCATGGCTGGAGAGATGCAGGCTTCGGATTTCGGGCGTGGAATTCGTAACTCCGAAACTCCCAACCCCACTCCCTACATTTGGGACTGCAGGACAGGTCCCCCTCGACGAAACGCGTTCAAGCGGGCTGTGTTGCGCTGCAAGCCCCTAAACCCTGAATCCCGAAAGCTTTCAGTGTCTCGACCCCCAGCCCTTAGCACAAATAATAAGACTTCGAGCTCTGTTGCAGCTTCAAACTCTGATACAGCATTTCTGGACTTGAGCTTTCTCCAGCCGCACTGTGGCAGACTTGGGTGCACTGATTTCAATCAAGACATCGAGAGGCTTCCGGTTCAGGCGCTTTCATGGTTCAGGCCGTGCCAAATCATATGGATGCACCAAAGTGTCATCAGAATCGGTGTCTTACTTACAGGGAAAGCTTCAAACCATGCACCCGGCAGTACGAATATCTTGACATGGACGATCAAGGTGTTTTAAAGCCATGCTGACCGCAGTAGCGCAGGTCTTCCGTTTTTGTGTTGCATGTCGCTTGATGCACCAAGAAACGTGCGGTGAACCGGCGAATTCAGGGCCATGCGCACGAACTCTGAATACTGTAGTGCTGTCGTTTTGACAAATCCTTACAGAAAATGCGTAAACCCCGATGAACCTGGCGCCTGTACCTGTACAAGCACTAGATATCCTCAGTCACAAGTACCGAACAAAGCCCTCAAGCCCAAATGCAGACCACATGCCAGGATGAAAACGATGAGCAGAGCCGTCTCTTCCTTTGGACGATGGTGCGGCACCGGAGTGATCGGTTTCGGTGCACGTCTAGGGTTTGTGATTGGCTTCTTGACGGCAGGACATGTAGTCTAGGTGTAGGGTTTCTGCAAGGTCCATGCAAGGTTTGTGCAGCAAGCTAAGATGCGAAAGGGCCATGTGACGGAGATGGATTGGAAATTTACTGCACCAAGCTCTAGAGCAAAATCAACGGAACACTGCTGAACAAGAAAAGGTAATCTAGTCAGACATTGGCACATGACGAACGAAGGCTAGCTCATAGCACAGACTCCTGGTGATTCTACAGTTGTCGCCTGCAAGAACCACTGAACACAGTAGTTTGTGGTGAGTTGTGTGCGTGTAAATGGCACGAGTACACTACATTGGTTTATCTGAGTCGACGAAAACACGAAACAGCACCTATTTGCAAGTAAAGTTTCAATCAATTTGATTCGTGTTCGCCTGTGTTACATGGCAGCCGGCCACTGGATGTTATCAACCGTCGTAAGATGCATGGATATGCAGGAGCAGTATCACATGCTTCACTCCATCACATGCAATGAAGAAAACAGAAAGGCTGATCGGACCTTTACAAAACCACAGCAGTTGCACATGCCAACTTCGTTCCAACAAGTACAGAACAAGCCTCTCTTTTCACATCCTGCGGCAGGCATTCAGCGCCAAGTCCAAATCCAAGACCCATTAACTTGAAAACTGAACCCTGCGCTGTGGCACTTGGTGAAAATCCTCAACCCCGACTCCAACATCTCCAACCCCAAGCTCCTGGCCCCAGAGCGCGAACTCCAGGACGCAAAATCGTCCAGAACCTGTGGCAGAGATGCCGAGCCAGGTGGAGGTCGGATAATTGGATTGAAAAGGAAGTCAGAAGCGAAGTTGGAGTGGTGTTTGCGGCTGGGGCATGGTCAGGTTTGATTTGCAGGATCGCTTTTCGGAGGCTGGGGGTGTTGGTGGTCAGTTTGCAAGAAAGCAACGCTAACAATAGCCAGAGGTAAACCGAAAAGAGGATCCCGAAGCGCACTTCTGGAGTTATTGGCTGTTCCGTCAGCCCAAAACGTCATTAAACCCCCAGGCTGCACCCTACACCTTGGTCTGGGGATTTTCAAGAACCGCAGGCACCGGCCACGGTTGTGGACCTCAGCGCCATCGAGAACCAGGGGCCGATACCTCACTTGGGTTTGCGGTTCAAGGTTCGTTTAGGAATTTGGGGTCTGTCGTTGTTTGCCTTCGCAATTGCAATATCAACATCACCATTCGTGTTTTTTGTTTTCTTCACCAGCTTACGTATCATTCCAGGTGCCAACTGACAGGATCGTTCTATTCCAAAGTCGAGTTCTATTGCTCAGGTTCGATATTGCTACCACAATCTGCATCAAACAGTCAGCCTTCCCGAATGTTTCGGCTTGTGGGGTTTCTCAGAGGTATGTCCTCGATCTGCGGTGGGCTTGAATCATGAGCTTATCCACTGTGGCCTTGAGCTCCTAAAAAGACGGCCTGTCCACGAAAGGTAATGTCATTCAGCAGACAGCCATACCATGTCCCATGGGGCTCTGACCTAAGAATGGTTTCGAGGCGTACCGCAGGCCCCTGAAGCCTACAGAGCATTCTGGAAGCTTGCGACTCGTTCCGCACTGACAGCCCAGGCCCAGGTGCTGTACCACAAAAAACCAACAACTCCTGCAGCGTATGGTTCTTTTCCATGATGAACGTACGAAGCTTGTAAGGCAGGTAATGCCGGAACAAAACCGACCTGCAAAGCTTCCAGAACCATGGCCGACACTGCCAGGTACATAGCCGACGTGTACATGTTTGCGGACAGCCTCATAGGACGATCTACAAACACCCTGGCCTGGTCCTCTGCGACTCAGAGAAGCCTGTATGTTCGGTTTAGTTTGGCGAACAGAGCGTTAACTTGAGCAAGTAAGCATCAGGAGCCCGATCGAAAGAAGTACGAAACTCCAAAAACCCTTCATCAAACGCCGGCCACAGGATCGACCCTTCTGTTGGGTTTAGGGACTTGTGCTTAGGGTACGGGGCTAAGAGGGTCTAAGGGGCTTGGAGTCTCGGGGCGAAACCACTGACCGGAACCCCGAACCTGAGAACCTGCAGTCTTAAACGGGCTTCAGCCGGAGTTTGGCTTGATGGGCGGGTTCATAGAGCCTTCCCAGGCCTCAAAGCAAGAGCTATTGTGTCAGGGTCAGATTGGGTTTGAGCTTAGGGTCTGGGTCTCGTGTGGAAAGCTATATGATTCTTTTCGCACCTTCATGTGTCGGGTTTATAGCGGACGTTCCAGTTCCAGCAAAAGCTTCTGCCAGCTGGCGGCGAGCGAGGGCCTTCATGCATAGGGTCCAGGGCACTTGCAAGCCATGAGCTCCAACCCCTCCCCTCGGTAGAGGTTCGCTTGTCCACGCACAAGTCGACGGGCACCCCTCGGGCGATCAAGCAGTCAGGGCCTTGGGAGTGCATGTCGCCTTGGGTGTGGAGCTTTGCGGTTTGTTTGCACTTGCTTTGTTTCCCAGGAGCAGACATGTTGTGCAGTACGGGTGATAACCTTCTTCGTTTCTGTTTCGCAGGCTTGAAAAGGTAAGTCGACGATGTGGCACTTGTCGCAGCAGCCTTCGAGAGACCATCATCAAGCTCCAGGAATCCGAAATCCCGTAATCTTCGCTGTTGAAGTGTTTTGACCTCTGCCCAAGCACCTTGAAGCTCTGAACTACCAAAGTCCTAAACCCTAAACTCCGAAGGCACCCCGAAACCGAAGACCCAGCGAGGCCCGGGACCCTGCGACGGCTTGAAATGCGAAGCTGTGAATGGCAAGATTGGAACAGCAGACATAGTGTTCAATGATTCTCTGTAAGCTTTTCAACAAGCTCTTCAAGCCATGTTGGCATTTTTCCTGCAACCCTCCGGCTGAGCTTGGACACATGAGCTCCAAATCCGAATGCCGGCGTCCACACTTTCAAGCGAACCCACCAAACCCAAAGCCCTAAATCCTAAAATCGTCAACTCTTAGCAAGGTACACCTTGAATGTCCCCGGCGTGAACTTAGAGTCCCTGAAGCGGGAGGTGCTTTGTTTTGTGGGAGAAGCAATATCCCGTGGTTCTTTAGGGTTTATGATGGTGTGATTTAATATGCTCGGTCGTAGAGTGTGGGGGTTTAGGGTTTAGGATATGCGCGTGTTCCTGTTTGTGCTGTTTGACAGTTTGGGGAGTAAATAGGGTCATGGGTTTGGGCTTCACAGTCTCAGGTTTCGGGCTCCCGTGTAAGGGCTGCACGAGAGGTTGAGGGTGGCAGGCTGGAATTGCCAGACACCGACAGGGCTTAGATATGGATTGATCAGCGTTTGCATCCGGTTGATCAGGTTTTACGTTCGTTTGTTTTGTTTGCTCAAGTTGTGCGTTCTCGCAGAATTGTTGGTGACAGGAGGGAGGAGGTCCAATTTTCGGTTTGAGGTTTTGCTGGCCCTGGTAAATTTCCCATTTCATTCATTCACTCCAGGCTTTGAAACTTCCGCACTGAAATCCTGTGTAAGCCTGAGATATCTCTCATATAACCTTGCGCAAACCTTTTATAACTTGAGGTATGCCTTTGATGGGCCGTGGAATTGATTCCCGAAGTCCACGATCCAGAAACCTATTGTTATTTCTGTTCCTGCTGTTGCTGTTGCCGTAGTCCTTGTAACCGCAGAGGGAGGAGTGGGAGGATTAGGAGGAGCAGCAGCAACAGCCGTTGGGTGACATCCAGTAGGAAGCGGAGGAGGCCACTGACGCTTCCGCCAGTATAGCTCAGCAGTCGCGAACGCACCACGAGCAGGTCATGCTCTTCAAAGATGTGCGGAATCACCCGAACATCATCAGGCCATACTGTGTTGTCTGTGGCGTGATTGTGCATGTCTTGAACCCTAAGCCTGCTCCCATCCCAGAGCCCTAGCCATAGACCCCAGACAGCCGAGGCCAGTCTGCTTACCTGTAAAGTCCCCAAGCCCGTTGAACAGTTCATGGCATTGATCCGTGGGAAAGTGCGTGGGTTTTGCCAGGATGCATGAGACGTTCAAGGACAAGCTGAACTTCTACGTTGTGTTCGAGTCCAGTACTTACTTGCAGAGAAATCTTCTCCGCGGTAAGAGACCTACAGAATATTGTTGGCTTAACAGCTGCTGCCGCTGCTTCTTCTGATGTGCCTACATAACCACGCGGACAAACTGTTGACCTGCTGTTAAGAGGAACATACAAAAAGTTCAGGGAAATAGTGAATAAACCCATACTGAGTTGTGTGCTCTTGCAAACATATTCACTTGTTTACATTTTCGATAACAGATCTAGGAGTGCACACGTGTTATGCAGAAAACTGCAGGTTACTACTACGACTACGACTATAATAACGACGACGACTACTACTACTACTACTACTACTACTACTGCTGCTACGACTACTACTCCTGCTAGTACTACTACTACTACTACTACTACTACTACTACTACTTCTACTACTACTACTCCTGCTGCTACTACTACTACTACCACTACCACTACCACTACTACCACTACTACTACTACTACTACAACTACTACTACTACTATTCCGTGTTCGACTTCTGCTTTTAGTCAACAGCTACCAGGACTGCCGCCGATAATGACGACAATACTAGCAAGTGTATCGAATGTCGAAGCATGGCATGTTTCGGTCAGGTCGCGAGCTGCATATGCCTTGCAAATCAGGTTTCTGCGTGACTGTGGGTATTCTGTATATATAGCTATATAACCAACTCTTGGATTTCGACCTCAAGCGGCAAGCCCTTTGACGAAAGCAGGACGTGAGCCAGAAAGAACCCTGGAAATGGACCCTTCCAGTCTGAAACCCAGACCCGAGGCTCTGCGAGGGGCTCCGCCTCTTTGACCACATCCTGGAAGCAGAGACCCACACGGAGCAGGAGACTTGTCCGAGAGGTTTCCGGTACGACTGGATGTTGTTCTCCTGCTTTGATTCAGGCTGCTACGCCTGTTGCTGGAATTCTCGTGGGGCCGGTTGTCCACAGGGTTTGGATTATTCCCTTTTTGCGGCCAGAGGCTCTTCCGGGCTGAGGTCACGTTTAGGGGCCTGACCGGTGACGGTGAACAACTAATCGTGCTGGAGCTCCGGATTCAGGGCTTCAAGCCCTACACCCTACGCTCCCTACACCCCAATATTCAAGACTTTGGGGGTTTCAAGCTGTCTGAGGCTTGTCTGAGAGCACCAGCCGCTACTCTCTGATTCTTAATGCTTGGAACTGTACTGTTAAGCCCAACCTGTCAAGCGGGGCTAGGTGGAGGTTGGTACAAAGCATTCGGCGGTTTACGGATTTTGGGCTTCTTGCGCTGAAAGGTCTCTGGGCACGGTTCGGCCTTGAATTGCGTCGAGCCTTGTAATCCTGAACCTTGACACCCACCATGGATGCCACAACAACCTTGGAAACCGCGACAAGGACTCCCCTCACTGCTTCTCTTGCCTAAGCAGGGTAATTACCAAATTGCACTTGATCAGCATGTTTGGAAGCAGGACCTGCGCGTCCCCTGAACTCGGGACGGCCTGTTTTTTTTTGCCCCCTGTGGGTTTTTTTTTGCACCCTCACCCCGTCTGGATGGAGGGTTCCTCCGGGGTGGTGTGCACATCAGGAGTGGGTATGTCGAGATGGAGGACATTTTATCGACCTTGTGTAGGCCCCTAAGCCTCCATGTAGACCGAGCCGCCGAGGTTCGTATTGGGGGTGTTCTGCAGGCCCTGCGCAGGCATGCGGGGCCCGAAACGAACCCATTGCTGCAGAGGCACGGGTCCACAAAAATCCTGGCAACATTTTTGGCGGGTTTGAAAGCGAGCTCGCAGGTCGAGGGAAGGTCCGACAAAAACCTGCAAACATTTTCTTGCGGGTGTGAAATCCACCTTGCTGGTCGGTGACCCCGGTCCGAGGGGTCTTTTTGCTCCTTGCATGCTAGCATCCCTCGAGGGATGCTCCCGGCCCCGTGTTGGCCAGGGTTCCATTGGCGCCCTCCACGGCTTCAAAAACAACCCGTAACAGGCATGGAAAGGATTTTTCTGACCCCCGTATGGGTTTCTGCGGCTTCTTCTCGGGCATGTTCAGCCAGGCGCGGAGTGGCTGTGAGGACTATCGTGCCATCGAGAACAGAACCCATATGAGCGCTTTCAGAACTCATCGTGCAGGCATTGCGTTTGCAAGAGGGGGGCCCGAACCTCCCCGCTTTTTTAAGCCTTGCAAGTGCAAGCTTTGCAAAATATCGTGCCATCACAGATATAGGATGAACCGGAATGGCCAAATGAGGGGGCATGTTTAAGAAAGATGATGAAGACGGCATCGCTAAATGAGGGGGGCGTGTTTAAGACAAATGATGAGCTTAATCGCCAAATGAGGGGGCATGTCGAACCGGAGTCGCCAACGGCGGGGCGTGTTGTGGATATATGGTGAACCGGAATCGCCAAACGAGGGGGTGTGTTTAAGATACATGTGTTTAAGATGTGATGATGAAAACGGAAAATCGCTTATGAGTGGAGATGCTGTAGATATATGCTGAGCCGGATTTGCCAAATGAGGGGGCGTGTTGTGGATGTATGATGAACCAGAATCGCAAGACAGGGGGGCGTGTTCAAGACAAATGATGAAACGGAATCGCCAAATTTGAGGGCATGGTTAAGATATATGATGAAGACGGAATCGCCAAATGAGGGGCCGTGTTTAAGACATATGATGAACCGGAAATGCCAAATGAGGGTGATAAACTGGAAACGTCAATGCAAGGGCGTGTTGTGGATACACAAAAGAAAAAATACAAAAAAACAAAATAAATTCCGAAAGTAATTCCAGACCTTATTTCATGCCTGACTGTGGAATCTTGGGAGGCTCAGTCGATTTTGGCAAGACAGATGTACTCAAGTGTATTCAGGGTTCACCCCGCTGACCGGTGGTCCGACAGTGCTTAGGCAGAATTACTGTCGGGAAACACGCCTGCATAACAGTCATCCGTTCTAGCACATTCAGTACGGAGCTCCAATGCTTAATTTGATATCGCAGCATGGCCCACCATCGAATCCGAACCAGGTGCACAATGGTGATCAACGCCCGCATCCCCTCCATTGAAGTGAGTTGCCTGGCCCACCATCGAATCCGAACCAGGTGCACAATGGTGATCAACGCCCGCATCCCCTCCATTGAAGTGAGTTGCCTTTGTTAAGCAAAACGTGTCTCGGGACCCCTTGTCTGCCTTGCTTGTGAACCAAAAACTGAGCACTGCCCCAAACGTACCGGCTACTGGGACCCCGGGGCCCAAGCGTAAGTCCCGCGAGCCGGAACACTCATCCAAAAGCTTCGACCATGCGTACGGTGAGGGTTGTACCCGTAGTAGCAGCATGGTGGTAGTCGGGGTCGTGGTGGTGGTAGCTTCAGTGGTGCATAATGGTAGTGAGAAATAGTCCTGGTCGCAACCGGAAACCCTCCGAAAACCCCCCTCCCCCCAACATAGCCGCAGGGTCGGAAACAAAACTCTAGTGGGTTTCCAGGGCCCGAACAAAACTGTTCCAGTGGGATTCCAGGGCCTGAAAAAACCCCGTCGCAGTCAGGGCATGAAAGCAGCCCATTCGGGGGTCAAAAACCTCGGCCACTCGGGACCCTGGGAGCTTCGAGCCGTCCTACCCCATGTCAGGAGACTGCAACGGTCATGCAGCAGATCATTGCGTCAGCGCCTGAGCTTTCAGGTTTGGAGTTTTTGGGATGCACCTGGAAGCGACGAATTTGGTTCTGTTGAGATTTCCTGCCACCTTATACCCCAGACCCTTTTCTGAAAACATCGCAGTACTGGTAGCACTACTTGTTATAATTGCAACGTGTCTTCTTTGTAGTGTCGAGGCTTTTGCTGCCATGATCAATCAAAATTTCAATCGCTGGTGTTGTCTTATTATCGACATCGTTATTCGAATGACTTTTTGTGTGTGTGTGTGTTTGTTTGTTTGTTTGTTTGTTTGTGAGTACTGTTGCTACTTACTCATGGCATCTGCTCATTTGTAATCCTGTTGTCATCACTACTGAATAATGAATGCTCCATGGGTAGGTTACAGGTTTATGTGCATCTTCGTTTAGCCGTAGTCATTTTTTGTTCTTATTTTTATTCTTGTTCTTCTTCTTGTTGTTGCCGTTGCTGTTGCTGTTGCTGTTGAGGTGGCTGTTGCTGTTGCCGCTGCTGTCGCTGTCGCTGTTGCTATTGGTGCTGTTGCTGCTGTTGCTGCTGTTGCTGCTGTTGCTGCTGTTGCTGCTGCTGCTGCTGCTGGAGTCGTGCCGCTTGCTGTTAGTCGTTTATTGTTGTTTGTTTGTAGTTTGCTGTCTGTTTGTTGTTTGTCGCTTGTTGATTGTTGTTGGTTGTTTGCTTCTGTGTGTTGTTGTTGTGGTTGTTGGTGTTGGTTGTTGGTTGTTGGTTGCTGGCTGGTGGCTGTTGGCTGTTGGCTGTTGGCTGTTGGCTGTTGGCTGTTGGCTGTTGGCTGTTGTTTGTTTGTTGTTTGTTTGTTTGTTTGTTTGTTATTATTTATGCTTGCGGTCAACTTGTTGATAGCGTTTTAAAATTCTTGATTTGAGAAACTCGGGGGAGTTTCGTTTCTGACGTGGCTTGGTGCAGCAGAATACATCTCTTCGAAGGGCGAGCCACAGTGGCTCAACAATTTTTCCCGCCCGCCCACCCCAGTCGAGCATGTGCAGCATCTTGCTCCTTGCTCGTGGTTAATCACGCAAACTCTTGAGCAATCTTACACCGTTCTTGAGATCAGCCTCTGTGCTGANGTGACTAACCTAGTGCACACGGGACGGGCAAGACAGGCTAACCCCATCCGCAACAGCCTACCTGCAATCAGCGCGGGCGCTGATCTCAAGGCGGTCGACAGCAGCAGAGTTTGCAGAACTGACGACACTGGAAACGTTGCAGCTGCACGAGTGCGGGGCATCAGCACAGAGGCTGATCTCAAGAACGGTGTAAGATTGCTCAAGAGTTTGCGTGATTAACCACGAGCAAGGAGCAAGATGCTGCACATGCTCGACTGGGGTGGGCGGGCGGGAAAAATTNTCAGCACAGAGGCTGATCTCAAGAACGGTGTAAGATTGCTCAAGAGTTTGCGTGATTAACCACGAGCAAGGAGCAAGATGCTGCACATGCTCGACTGGGGTGGGCGGGCGGGAAAAATTTTTGAGCCACTGTGGCTCGCCCTTCGAAGAGATGTATTCTGCTGCAACAAGCCACATCAGAAACGAAACTCCCCCGAGTTTCTCAAATCAAGAATTTTAAAACGCTATCAACAAGTTGACCGCAAGCTTAAAATTCTTTCATTGTTGTTTCTGAGCAGTTCTTCCTAGCACATGCGAAACCTTTAAGTACAAAGCAACTGAGAGCACAATGCACATGCAGACGCAACACTCTTTTTCTCTGGTGACTTCGGGAACACGTAAACCTCGTCGGCATAACACCGCCACACGGCAGTGACTAACCTAGTGCACACGGGACGGGCAAGACAGGCTAACCCCAACTTAGCCGCTAAGCGAGGATCTCACTAAGGGAATTTTCAATGTCCGACGATCTGATTTTTCTACTGTCGACACAAAGTGTGTCCGGGTACGAAGGCGCTACCCACTAGCTCTAAACTAATAGCCAACCTACGAATCCCAACCTGAAGCAATTCCTCACGGCATTCAATGTATCCTACATCTTTAACAGCTTGGATGCTTTCGAAAGGCTTGGTGTAGCTGCCAGAGGCAACGGCTCCGGCATGCTCCGCCTCGGCATCCCTTTGATGCCTGTCAACCCCGGCAAGTTATCGACAAAGATGTTTTTCATATAGCTCATCCCGGCCTGGGTCGGCAGGCCGACGCAGCACCTCACACTCAGACTCGTCACCGGGGCTCAGGGCATCCCCCGAAGAAGTCGCTACTCTACCAGAAACAACCGGGAGATTCAGGCCAACCTCGTGCGGGACACGGGAATCCACGCTCACCGCTCCCTTCTCAAGCAACACACCATCCCCTCCTGTAGCCAACCCCTTATTGTCCGAGGAAGCTGATTGCGCTGGTGGGGCGGGGGCATCTGGCGAGGCCATCCCTGCAGGATGGCAGCTCTGAGCAACTGAGCGTCCACTCCAGTACGCAGAAACCAAGAAGCATGCAACAAAGCCCGGCGATGCTCAGAGTGCAAAAACTCCCAGACAGTTGCAGTGATCACAGAAGCGTGAAAGAGGCGCTCGAAATGAGGCTGGGTCTCTGCAGAAAAACTAGAATCCTGGCTAGCAGAAGAGGGCGGCCCGTAACGGGGCTGCAACCTGAACTCCAGGGCAGTGACACGAAGTTGCAGTGCCGAAATCTGGTCCTGAAGCACGTCCTCGACAGCCCGGAGCGAGCTAGGATGCACCAGCGACGTACCAGCGCTGGTATCGGAGGTATGGCTCATAAAATGGCCGCACCTCGTAATTAGCACCCGGAGCCTGCTAGAATGTCTAGAGGCGTAGAGGGCCTTTCCGACAAAAATTTTTGGAGCCACTGTGGCTTGAGCCAAAATGGCTACGGGGGGTTAGCCTGTCTTGCCCGTCCCGTGTGCACTAGGTTAGTCACTGCCGTACAGCGGTGTTATGCCGACGAGGTTTACGTGTTCCCGAAGTCACCAGAGAAAAAGAGTGTTGCGTCTGCGTGTGCATTGTGCACTCAGTTGCTTTGTACTTAAAGGTTTCGCATGTGCTAGGAAGAACTGCTCAGAAACAACAATGAAAGAATTTTAATATTATTACTTTTTTTTTGGTTGGTTTGTGGTTTGCTGTTTATTGTCGTTTGTTGTTTGTTTCTTTGTAGTTTGCTGTTTGCTGCTTGTTGCTTGTTGCTTGTTGCTCGTTGCTCGTTGTCGTTGCATGTCAATGTAGTTGTAGTTGTAGTTGTGTAGTTGTAGTTGTAGTAGTAGTAGTGGTAGTAGCAGTAGTAGTAGGAGTAGGAGTAGGAGTAGGAGTAGGAGTAGGAGTAGGAGTAGGAGTAGTAGTAGTAGTAGTAGTAGTAGTAGCAGTAATAGTACTAGTACTAGTACTAGTACTAGTACTAGTACTAGTACTAGTAGTAGTAGTAGTAGTAGTAGTAGTAGTAGTAGTAGTAGTAGTAATAGTGGCATTAGAAGTAGTAGTAGTAGTAGTAGTAGTAGTAGTAGTAGTAGTAGTAGTAGTAGTAGTAATAGTGGTATTAGAAGTAGTAGTAGTAGTAGTAGTAGTAGTAGTAGTAGTAAGCACCCCGGCTCAGCTGTGTCCCAATAGCGGGACACATTTTTGCTTGACTAGCTCTGCGTAGATGCCATGGAATGCAGAATNTCCCAATAGCGGGACACATTTTTGCTTGACTAGCTCTGCGTAGATGCCATGGAATGCAGAATCCCGTCGCTCGGCATTCAGGGGTATTCTGCTCTACTCTTATGTGCGCTGTTGGCGACGTTGCAATGGATAAGCAACGGGGACCTCTTCTGCTCCTGTAAGGCTGTAAGGGGTCGTGCCGACGGAGCTTTGATGCAATGGTCCAGTTGGAGCCACTCTGCGGCCCCTCTGTGAAAAAGAGCCACATTTTCTTACTCAACTGGCAGACTCTGAAAACGACAAAGAGAGGGCTGCGGTTACAGAGCACCTTGCAAAGGATAAGCAACGGGAACCTCTGCTCTTGCATGGGGCCGTGCCGACGGAGCTTTGATGCAACGGTACAGCTGGCGCCGCTCTACGGCCCCTCCCTTATATTCGCTCACCCAACGAGCAGACTTTGAAGACTACAAAGAGTGAGCTGCAAAGGATAAGCAACGGGGACCTCCTCTGCTCAGGCAAGGGGTCGTGCCGACGGAGCTTTCCTGCAACGGNCTGCTGCTACCTTCGCTCACATCACGGGCAAACCGTGAAGTCGACAAAGAGTGAGCTGCAGCTGCAAAGTGCCCTGCAAAGGATAAGCAACGGGGACCCCCTCTGTCTCTTTGACAAGGAGCCGTGCCGACGGAGCTTTGATGCAGGCCTACAGTACGCCCAGCTCGCCCTACATGGGCCACAAATTGACAGGTGTGCTGTTTTCAGGCCATACGCCACGGGACATCTAAGCAAAGCTANTTTGATGCAGGCCTACAGTACGCCCAGCTCGCCCTACATGGGCCACAAATTGACAGGTGTGCTGTTTTCAGGCCATACGCCACGGGACATCTAAGCAAAGCTAGTCATTCGCAGTGCCGACCCGGTCCCAAGTCCGGGGTGAGTTCCTGGCTGAGAACCTTCTTTACTGCTAATCTGTTTACCAGGACTCATGGTGTGAGGGTGCCAGCTCTTTCCGCTGGAGCTGGAGGAAGCAGCGC
>BGNK01006295.1:0-28439 GCA_003297005.1 Symbiodinium sp. clade A Y106
TTTCTTCGATTTCGCGGCGAAACCACACGTTTGAGGCCCTGAAGTGAGGAGAAGCATGGCGTCAATTGTGGCACTGTCGGGTAGTAGTAGTAGTAGTAGTAGTAGTAGTAGTAGTAGTAGTTCTAGTAGTTCTAGTAGAAGATGTAGCAGTAGTTGTTGTAGTAGTACTAGCAGTAGTAGCAGTAGCAGTAGCAGTAGCAGTAGCAGTAGCAGTGGCAGTGGCAGTGGCAGTAGCAGTAGCAGTAGCAGTAGCAGTAGCAGTAGGACTAGTAGTAGTAGTAGTAGTAGTAGTAGTAGTAGTAGTAGTAGTCGTAGGAGTATTCGTAGTAGTAGTAGTAGTAGTAGTAGTAGTACTAGTAGCAGTAGCAGTAGCAGTAGCAGTAGCAGTAGCAGTAGCAGTAGCAGTAGCAGTAGCAGTAGCAGCAGCAGCAGCAGCAGCAGCAGTAGCAGTAGCAGTAGCAGTAGCAGTAGCAGTAGCAGTAGCAGCAGCAGCAGCAGCAGCAGCAGTAGCAGTAGCAGTAGCAGTAGCAGTAGCAGTAGCAGTAGTAGTAGTAGTAGTAGCAGTAGTAGTAGTAGTAGTAGCAGCAGCAGCAGCAGTAGTAGTAGTAGCAGCAGCAGGAGTAGTGGTGGTGGTGGCAGAAGTAGTATTCGTCGTCGTCGTAGTAGTTGTAGTTGTAGTTGTTGTAGTTGTAGTAGTCGTCGTCGTCGTCTGCGACTATGACGATTTCGATGCCGACGGCGACTGCACCTGCGGCTGCGACTACCCCTGCGTCGACTGCGACTGCGATCGCGACTACGACAACAACAACTGCTACCAACACCACGAAAATGTAGCTTTATTCTTCTTCTTGCTTCATTGTGCAAGCATTCAAAGACACTTCTCAAGCGCAGCAACCCCAGCTCCAAGTCCTCGCCAATCATGTTCTGAGGAAGGCACATTCCGCCACGGTGGCAAGCCGAGGGCCAGCCACCACTTCTGGCAGCTGTGCTGAGGGTCGAGTGGAGTTTTGGAGCATTGGTGCAACAAACCTTTCTTCTTGACACACCACATCCTTTCCCGCTCAAGCTTTATCCCAGCAACGGTTGAGTCTACCTGAGCCATCGTGCGGTAGTCTTGGCCACAGTTAAGGTAAAGGTTCTACCACATGTAAGAGCAAGCATACGAAAGACCCCGGCTTCCGGACTCTAAGTTGCCGGATTAAGGATGCAGGAAACCTTCTCAGGGTGCCCATAATAAAATGTATTTCCTTTTCGACTTGTGTGACAATCGGAAATGGGCCGAGGTATTCTCTGTTGCTCGGCAGCAGTCGGGTCGTCTGCATATGACGCCGGGCTTCCAGAAGCGTCGGAGGCTTCAGAGACCTTTCGCCATTGCACACAGTCTAGCGATCTAGCAGCTAGCAACGTTGGGACTGGTCATCTTGTCCTTGGTTGCCGTAGAAATCTGGAAGACTATTACCTGCATGTTCTGTGCTTATGTTTCGTATTACGGTGGCTGGAACACGCCAAGGAATGGCAAAGACTGGAGACCGACGTCCTGCTTAAGCACTGAGATGCAGAAGCTAACGAAGAAAGAGCCTGTCAACCGGAAGCCCCGGCAGGCCTGTTGGACGCACGGCACCTGGAGATTGTGTCTTCTGGTGCATTGGTAGAAATCCGTACATCCCCTGCCTGCGGGTTGCTTGGGCATGTGATCGAGACTCTCGTATCCTAGGCGCTTCTGTTCAAACACAGCAAGGAGCCTCCGAAAACTTGAACTCACGACTGTGGGGCTTGATAGCTAAAGTTCAGTTGACTTTGCTTTACAGCATGGTGTGTATAAATACGTTTTCTTATCAGCGAAGGGGGTGCAGACTGTCTATGCAAAATAGCACGCACACACGATAGCTGTACAGAGTATGAGCCTTAGATTAAGTTCAGAATTGACAGGACTTGCTTTCTTTCCACTGATGACGGTTTCATCCTTGCAAGCTTCTCACAATCACGGTCTGGCTGTCGTAATTTTGCACGAAGCTCCGGTGGCAGGAGAGTTTGCTTGCCTAGTATGGATACATACTTCTCCCAATTAAGATCTACTTGCCCGCGAATGAAATCACCCGTTTGTTCTGATCCAAGGGACCCTGCCTTTAACATTTAGCATGTATACTTCTCGTAATCGCAAAGCCCTACAGTGAACCTCTCAAGAACAAGCAAGAAGCTTCTGTGCTGTCACGACCTGCCTTACTTGTCCTAACCCTATGACCAGAAGTATCTCTGTCAGTAGGCATGTCAGATTGAATTACTTGGCCGCCGTTATCCACTGATTGCCAAACTGTGATCGACTGCCAGCAGTGCTCAGAAGTGCAGACCCGATTCAGATTACCGATATCTATTGTTTTGATTTGCGAGTGTAAGCTCTCTTGTTTTCGACTTGCCCAGATTTTATGTACGTACGTTTCTGAACTATCAACATCGATAACTCCCGCTAGAGTCCTAGTAAATAAAACTGGCTCTAGTTGATAAAGGCTTCACTTTCCGCGACCTGTTTTCACATGAATTTCCAACTACATCTTCCCTGATTCTATTCTCTGCAGCACGGAGTATGGATATGCAGACCGCCACTATGTTGATGAGAAGGCCAAATCATAAAGAACTTCTGAAGTATATAGTGCTAGCAGTCACTTCAGTGGCGGTGCCGGTTGACACGAAGCGTGTTGATGAGCTGCCTGGGTCCAGCTCGACAGGCGAGGAAGTTTGGCCTTGTGCGAACTCGAACCCGAACCGTCAAAGTGCTCGACGTTCCGCTCGCAGAGATCGCGGAGGACAGACTTCGGGAACGGAGCGTCTTCTGGCGTCGAGGGAGCTTCAGGTCCGAAGTCCCAGCCCCAGTTCAAGCCCGTCACCGTATTCTGGACTTAGCTACTGCGTGGGTGCATCAGCGAAGTGTGGATGGTATCAGAGTCAGTCAGAGCAGAAGAGTCGAAAGCAGCTCAGGTGTCACCGCAATCGCTGTAGCCCTATATCGTCATCAGCATCCTCATCATCATCATCATCTTAATCAGCAGCCTTCGACTTCATCGCTGCATCCTCCGGCGACAATTGTTGCTGCATTGCTGGAATTGTCGTTGATGGCCTAACAAGGATGCGGACCGAAGTGCTGAAACTGAGGATGATGATGATGATGCTGCTGATGATGATGATGCTGAGCAGGATGGTGCCAGCGATCACGAGAGTCTTCTGCTTGGAAGTATCTGTACTGGCACCAATATGAGAGCCGTAGCGCGTTGATATGAAGCATAAAGCCGGAAGCGGCACTGCAAACACCACAATTGCTTGACTAGTGCCTAGCTGCCATACTACAAGCAGGAGCATTGGTGTCAGCTCGGGTGATGTCTTTGAATTCAAGATCACCAGAAGTCCTTGCTAAGTAGACTTTCAGTTTACCGTAGCTGCGGAGGACACAAAGACAAAGCGAGAGCGCCTGGAGCTAGCAACGATGCTTGACACGAGGGAAGGGCCGATAGTGTCTTTTGGGAGGATCCAAGCAAGCAATCTAAACAGAAATGTATCCAGTAACCCCGCTAAAAACCATTGCTAAATTTTGGGGAAGAGCATGGTAGACGACCATTCCAAGCTTTTTGCAAGCTCTATAGAGGTTAGTGATGCTCTAAAGGCCTTTAAAGAAGCTCCTGGGATTCAAAGTACGGATGATATTCTAACTTTTTGGAGCACTTCCCCACATCCTCATCACCACCACCCTCACTTTTTTTACGTTCGCGGCGTGGCTTGGGTGTTTCCCTCCGTAGAGCAACGGCTGCCCAAAGAGCACTTGCTGGAGCATGCAGAGCATGTTGGCTTTGTTGCTTTCGTTGCGCCAGTTGTTGTTGGTGCTGATATGATTATTTGTTGACATCTCATAGTCAAGGCCGCGTTCCCAATGCAGCTCCCTCTCGTCTGGGAGGCCTTGGAACCGATGTTGACACATCCTCCAACCAGCCAGGACAGTTCAACAGATCAAGCACTTCGAGACAACGTGCAGCGAAGCACGTCGTACGTGAGCAGTGAGTAGCATTGTAAAGCCAGCCCTGTTGTCAGATGATGAGTAAGTCTTGAGGCCAGGCTTCGGAGAAGGTTTGAGGACTAAGGCTGGCAGGTCCAGTGCCCTGCTGATCCCCAAGCTTCGTATACCTGCCACATCACATCGCGACCTGTAACTCTCAAAGCTCCGAATGCAAGGAATTTGATGAAAGATTTCTGGGAGGCAGCAGGATCCACGAACCTTGGCTGGGGTCTAAAGGGCAACTCCAAGGCCGGAGCTTGCCATGTAGGTACCCGGTCAACGCGGCAGGATATACGGCATGAAACAAGTACATGCGTGTATGTCCATGTCTACTTGTCTGTCTTTGTCTGTACCGACATATGTATTTACAAATGTACTTGTAGCATCGCATTACTCATGTCCTGTTCTAGCCTCCGGGGATTGCAACTCGTGGTCCGTCCAGGGTTCTCGCAAGCGTTTCCGCAGAATAGCGGGAACCCGGCCGCCCCGCCGTGTGCCGTTGCAGCAGTGCTCGAGCACTACCAGAAGATCCCGAAACCGGCCTTGAACAAGAGAGACCCTACAAGACTAAACATGTCCCGAACACACTTCTGTGGTGACCCCGCCCTTTTCCTAGGATCGCAAGCCTAAACCCCAAATCGAGGATCGAGAAGTATCTCTCGGAGCATGGAAGGAAACCGAAAAAGTGGAAGAAAAACGTTTCCCGCAACTGGCCTGCAAGTGCGAGGACTTTAGGGTTTCTTAGAAGGAGGCGTATCTGGCTCAATAATCTGTATACGGGCCAGTAATCAAAGTCCACTACTTTCTGAAACTCCCATAGACGGGTTGGGGCAACTGTTGATTTTGGACCCAGCGTCGCATTAAAGCCCAGTTTTGAGAACAGCCAATGTGCTACTCCAGCTCTCTGATCCAGAATATGGCTGGGGTATCTGGTTGCAGGTTTGGCCAGGGTCATGGTTCATGTGCATGACTGTCCGAAGACGGTATGCTGCTGCCCGGTTTGTCAGAGGCCTCCGGACGGAGATGAAGAGTCGCCTGCAAGAGCAGGTCGCTTTGGGTGAGCCGGTGCCGATAGCAGTCTTGGAAAGACCTTTCAGCCAGGTCGTTCCATATCACAGGGCAGCACATGAATGCGTTCATACGTGCATACGGTACTGTTTCATGACATTGCATGACATGATGACGCTGTGCGGACGTGAAGTTACATGACCGGACATCTGACTTGGACCTGCTACTCAATGTTAGACGCTCTGCTTGACAAGACAGGTCAAGAAGAAGGGGTTCCTCTATCCCAAGCTGCTGAAGAATGAGGCGACGGGGTGATGGGTATGCAGCACCGAAGAGTGTTCTTTGCAGCTTTGCTTCGCCCCCGTGACTTTACCCTGAGGGCTCCGCCTGTCTTTCCCAAGCTTCTCGGTGTTTCAACGTTGCACAACCCCGTTACAAAGCTTGGGTTGCGAGTTCTAGTTTATTCTTTGCATCTTGGACAGTATTCCGCAGCTAGGTCAGAGTTCCTTAGTACGGACATGTACGGACTTTGTGGAGTGCATGCTGCAGAATCGACTTACCAAGAAAACCTGGTATCCCGTTGTCAGGTTCTCCTGTCCAGCTGTCATTCCCTTAGGAATCGGCGTGACAACACTGGAATGGGCCCGCGCGCAAGAAGGGCCTTTCGTGGTTGCTTGCAGCTCGACTGCAGTGAGCCGTCCTAAGGTCCTAAGGCCACCCCATGTTCAATACTGCCAGGTAGACTCTTTGGGGTCCTCCTCCCTGATGGTGTTACAGACCTGCCAATTGGTATGTAATTTGCTGGGGCTCTAGAGCAAAGAACTCCACATTCTCGGAATCCACTCACTACCTAGCGGTATTGCTGTTCGACAGTCGGGCAGACCTGCTCGTGCTTTTGACCTGTGGAGTGCCAGAAAGCACGTGATTCCCAATCTTCAGCTGACAGAGTCAGACCATCGTCTTGTGGTCAGACAGGTGGCAGACCGCAAAGTGCCTGTGATATTGCCGTTCCCAGTATTATCACGCATGGTGCCTTCGTACTCGTTGTGTGAGCAGCCTTGCTAGCTGGATTATTTTGGAAATGAGCTCACCGTATTTCGTCTGCAGCTTGGATGCACTTGAAATGTCAAGTCCTGGGAACCTCGGCGGTTGGCTCAGGTCCAACCGAAGAATCGAAGCTCATGTGATCACGAGCTTCTGGAGTTTTGAGCAAATGGGCGTGCAGGTGGCCAGGGATGCTGGGCTAGACAGGAAACTGAAAGCTTTCTTTCCAGCTTCTAAAGTCATGCGCAACCGGAGTCTTCAGGGAGTGAAGTTTTCCTGGCGAGTCGCTGCCAGAGGCTCAATCTTCCTTGCACGCCCTTGGCGACCATCAGATTTAAGGGCACAGCGGCACTGTGTGAGTTGCTGTGCCTCCATTTAACTCTACTCAGAAGTTCACGGGTAGTCTTTATGGCTGCAGTCATATGTGTACCTCAATTGGGGCTACAAGATCATCTAATATCTGCGACGTCTGAGAACTTCCCTGCCTCGGGTGTGCCCCGTTGGCGGATATCGAGCAGAGCCCAATAAGCCTGAAAAGGCGCAGTGCCAAGGACGGCTTGGGCTGAGGGTTTAGGGGTCTTCCAGTTTAGGGATTGGGTGAAGCTGATGGTTGAGGTTGGTCTGAAGCTTTGGTGTTCTCGAATCTTCCGGGCAACATGAAGTGAGTGGGTACAGGGATTTAAATGTCAGAGCTTTGGCTTGTCGTGGATCGGACTTTGTTTCGGGAGGACTCCCGGCAGCTCTTTCCCAACAAATCTGGTGGACTAGTGACCAGCTTTTCGGTGGTCGTTTGTTTTTGTAACCTCCTCTTGCGATGCAGTTGCAGCCTGTCTTGGCTCAACAAACTCCGGAGTCAGCCTCATTGGGCTTGGGGCCAGACACGATCCTGAAGCCTCCACGCCATGAACGTGCAGGCTTCCCTTGCCCCAAGGCACGAGCGTGAGTGCGATCTGTTGTGCCGCCACCTTCTGCTTCTGTTGCCTGTATCCCCTCTTCCGGTCTTATTTCATTTGTCATGCCTTCCCGTGGTGGCACCAAGTAGCAACTGCCGAAGACTCGAAGACTCCCAACTCTGTGTCCGCAGTGTTTGCGGTAACCGGGACACTTTCCAGGCTTGTTCTCTGCAGCGGCAGCCAGATCAGTCCGATGCAAAGTCTGAACACATCGCGCCATCATTCGTCAAAGGCTTCTCGCCACCACGTGCGAATCGTGTCATGACATGAAAACATCTGTGTGGTAATTCATTTTGCTTGTCGTGCTTATGACGTGTGGGTTGTATTGTGTTGGTGCTGTTGGTACTGTTGGTATCATACCGGAACCTGAGCAATTCCTCATGTCGTCCATGCCCCTACTCAGGCAGCTGACTTCTGTGTTGACTGTTCGGGCTCGAGCCCGAACAGCTCCAGAGTGGCAGGCTGAGCTCCATGGCAGATCCTTGGGGGCACAGGCTCTGCAGCCGCCAGCGCCGCCAGCTCCAGGTGCCTCGACACCAGGAACTTCTTTTTGTGCGAGGTTTGTATTGAAGTGTGGAGAAATTGGTTTTCCCCGGTGCTCCACCAAGGCGGTCGGTCTTATCATGGGAGCTTCCACATCCAGGCATGACAATTCGGGTGCTACTGCGCAATGGGGAAAGCGGCTGGGCCGAGGTGATCCAACGCCAAGAGCGTGGGAACAGCAGAGGCCTCTTCTGCCAGATGGTGGAGACGCGGCATCCGTTCTGGTTCGCACCAGCGCGGCTGAAGGCCGTGACGGAGCGGTCACGTGGTTTTGTGCCACAGCAATTGGTGGTGTGTTCTTGCTGATGTGCGGGCTTATTCCTAAGAAGCAACCAGAAGCACAGATGACATAAATCTTTGCAAATGGTTCCAAGAGCGGTTGAGGTTGAATCATGGGAGTCGGCAGATGAGAATGAGAACGTCGTTTCTTTCCGGCGATCCGAAGTAGAACGCTTGCATCGAGCACTGAAGGCTGATGGCCGGACTGTAGCAGTGCTTGGCAACTAGGTTCTTAAGTGATGCGTCTCTTTTCCATTGATGTCGCTAGTGTAAGTCTCTTACCCAATATCGCAAACGGCGCTTTTCGTATTGATTCCTCTTGTGAACTGTACGCCATTCATCGCGTGGAGAGCATTGAATGGTGAACTAGAGACTGCTGTCACGTTGCCGCGGCTCAGGCAGTGATGTCCAACCCGTACCTGGCTTCAAAACGAAACCATCTCAGATTCGTGCGACCCGCCGATACTTACTTGTGGGTTGGAGAAGGTGACAAAGTGTTTCCGAAAGCCGAAACAACTGTGGGAAATTTGGAAGCACATGATCTGCTTCTCAATATTTCCATTGACCGCCTTACAATCATGCCCCCAATTTTGCCCGCATGGAGCCCCCTGCAGTGCTCATAGCTTCAGCATCTTTGGAGTATACAGCCGCGCCTACAGCTTCAATGCAATGAAGACGGCTAGATGTTTGTGAAAAGTTGGCACGTGGATGTTCAGCTGCTATAGCCTCCACAGTCTTGACAACCGAAAAGTGCCTGTTTGCAAGGTGAAGGCCGTGTTGATCGCAGAAGACGCACCCCAGAATGATCGCGATGGTATCGAGAGATTTGCCGAGAACTTGATGGGGACTGGCGTGACCGATCCCAGCATTTGGCGATTTACGAGGTGGGAGCTTCTGAAACCCTTGCAGCCGTGCCCACACCTCCAGCTATCTAAATACCCAGTCGCCCAGGTCGAGAAGCATTTTCACTTCAGCTGCAGACTTATGCCATTACATGAATTCTCGGAACGGTATGGACAGAGACGCGCTGGTCGGGGCTCTTCACACAGAAGCTCGTTCGGCAGGCTCCCTGCAAGATTTCGATGAGCACAAGCTCTTCGCGGAGTTCTCCTGCGACCATTGCCGCTGAACTTGGAAGTCAGGCTTGGCTTGGGGGGTGTTCGACTCAACGCGACAACCGATGTGTAACTGCTTGACGCACCCACTGTCTGGTAGAGAGGACCGCACCACACCTGAGCACATTCGCAGAAATGGATGTGTGCATGTCTTCAGAGACCCGGAGCAGTGCGATCAAGTTGATGTAGATCTCGGAACTCATCGAGGGGCGCCTAGACCGTTTTTCCACACCATTGCATTTGAGAAAACCATGACACGCAAATTTTGAGGGTGTTTCCAGAGCAACTGAGGTGCATGAGAATGAAAACGGTTGGCGTTTGCAGCGCCTGGTGACACGCACTTCCCGCTCGGGCTTGCGCCCGAGACCTGATGCAGGGCCGCCGAAGCAAGGATGTCGGGAATGTCAGCGCATGTGTGATGCTGTCTATTGCCAAGTTGCAGAGAAGTTCTTGGAGAAGCCCCATCGCCCAGAGCTGTGCCCCAAGTGTCTGAGAATCGGCAAATGGTGCCATGGGAGCATACACAAGGCCGACATAGTGATGCGCTACTCTTTGGTGGCTTCGCTGCTAGACAGCAGCATCTTATTCCGGCCCAGCGAGGCTGGATTGGAAGCTGACTTACAATATGAAGGACGCAGAGTGCTGTTACTCTTACGCCCGTGGCTCTACATTGTCCCCGAGCACCGTGGCACCTTCACCACCACAGGGCAGGAAGAGGCAGTGCTGCGACCTGACAGACAGCCAGCTGGTGCTGATGAGCGGGTCATGTTCCGTCGGGCTTTGCGGATGGTCATGTCTGAAAGGGCTGAGATAATGCAGTGGCCGGCCCAACTGTCTCTGGCCGACACAGTTGCAGCGTTGGGTGCCTTCGCGGCCCAGACTGCAACCATCTCACCTCCCAGTGATGATGCAGCACGGGCTGTGCAGGCTGCTGTGGAAGGAAGGGATGTGGCAGAACTCCAGCGCACGTTGGAGCTGCTGCAGGTTCCGCAGAGCACGAATGACAATGAGTCGATGCCATGTCTGGCCGACCGCTTCAGGGGCTTCCTGCGACTGCAGCACATAGGTCCCCGAGCAGCCCCCGCGAGCGCGGGCTCATCGTCGAGTGACCAGGCACCTGCAGCATCTTCGACAGGACCCGCATTGAATGGGGCCACCACTGACCAATCCTCCGCTGTCCAAGCCTTTACGTTGGCTTCGAATTGTATGGGGGGCAAGCTTGTTGGACCTTGGCGCTGCTTTCGTGTCGATGACCGGCAGGATTATGGCCAGCGCCACGGCTACACCTACTGGAAGCCGCATGGCTGGGTGAAGCGGCGATTGCAAGTTGACAATTACGACATGTGCAGGACGTGGCCGATCGCCTACCATGGAACCAGTTTGGAGAATGCACCCAAGATTTTACTGACAAACCTCCGTCGGCCTGGCCAGGGTGGGGCGACAAAAGCGCACGGAGCAGCTGGCGCCAGAAAGGAGGGCACCGTTTATGTCACGCCTTCCATCTACTATGCCGCACATCCCGTCTATGCCCCGTTGAACCAGATCGAGAACAGCTCAAGCAGATGGTTCCAAGTGGTTCTTCAGTGCAAGGTTGAGCCCGAAGCCTTCAGGGTGCAATGCGGAACTTTGAGCAACAAGCACTGGCCAAGAGATCTTCGCATGGACCCGAATTTCAACGATCACTCTCAAATGGAATGGCTTGTGGATGATGAAGGCAGCCTTGCGACCCAGTTGACGCAGGATGATGCGTTCACTCACAAGGGCGCAGAGTACATGTGGACGGAGCTTTTAGCTGAAGAACACCGAAGGCGTGGCTTCCTGATCGGTTGAAGCAAGGCCGAAGGGCGTTTGGCTGTTGTTTTCTTCCTGGCTGCCGGCTGAGCAGCATGCTTGCGAATTAGTTGCTTCTCGTTGTGAATGTCGCAGCCAGCGCCATTTGCTACAGAAGCCGGTTTTCAGCTGCCTACAGTTGACGGCAATGTATACAGAGGCCGGGCACAGCTTCCTGGCAAGACATGAGCTATCGACCTCGTCACGGATACCTGTTGGGCCAGATGCTCTGCTAACCAGCGGTTGCATGTATTCCTGCTAAAAACCCCGTCAGTATGTGAAGGTGGGACCGGAGTTATTATACCGCAGGTCATCGATAGCTCGCATTACAACAGAGTTGGGGTGTTGCCACGCGGAAGCACAGATCAACAAAGAGTTTACTTATCTTTGCGTCGGCAAAAAAGCGACGGCCTGGCATGAGCTTCCAAATTGATGCTAGCGCAGCTGTCCTGATGTGTACCCTTGACGAAGTGTGACAAGTGTACCATTATGTTGGCTTAGCTGCTTTTTCTTTACAAGTCCTTCGGTTTAAATCTGGAGCCTGCGGGCACGTCAGGCTAGTGACTGTACTGACCAGACATTCGAACATGTCTTTCATCGTTCATGCAGATTTGGCACATACTGATCAGGACTGGCATGGCGACAGCGCTGGCAAAGCGACATTGTTCGGACAGGAGGTCCGCGGTTGAACGAAACGGTTGCGTACCAATGCATCGGGAACACACTGGCAGTCCGAGATTCGGCAGGACCCATGCAGCAGAAGATAGGGATCGCTTCTTTGAAGCTCAGGCTCTGCAAACCTTCGGCCAACCACCGTTGCAGCTTGACCCTGGCGTCCCTGGCTGCGCTGCCATGCATGACCAGCTTGTGTTTCTTTAGGGGGGGTGGGTAGCGACGAAACGGTTCCGAATCAAAATGGACTAGTTCAACCTTCTCGCGCCCTGCGACTTGGGCCGCGAAAGTACCCAGAATACAAGCCCAAAAGAGTTGATTGTGGGTGACAGGGTGTGAAGCCAGCCGCACGCAGCCTCGCAGTTTTTCTTTTCAACTTTCTTCCATCGGGGCTTATTTCAAAGTTGACCGGACAAGCTTTTGGTTAGACAAGACGATGTGGAGTGCATTTGCAAGGACACGCCGCGCCCGGCGGCGGAGCGCTCAGCGGCAGGCACGGCTTGGAAGGGCAACAGCATGTCCTGTCGAGTGCGCACCTTCACAGGTCTCTGACCATTGTTATTTTGGGGCCTTAATAATTACCAACACTATTTTGGGGGGTTCCCTAGAAAAACAGCCGAAGCTTCGCGCAAGTTCGCAAGGCTTTCGGCCTGAGGACCTCGCCTTCCTCTGTCTTGAACCTGTGCTCAAAAGGAGGCTTTTGGGGCCCATGATACTATACTATATAACAAGGAACCCCCCCAAAATAGAATGGGTAATTCTTTTCAGCCCCTAAATTACCGGGTTCTTACAGTTTACTTGTGTTGAGGAAGGCTTGGGTCCGAGCTCGGTCAGAAAGGGCCCCTGGCAGCCGGAAAGCTTATATATAGGGCTTGAGATTAGGATTTAGAGTTTAGCAGTTTCTACAGGCCATTCGGATTCTTTTTAGGGTTCTGTTCAGGTTATTATTGGCGTTGACAGTTGAACAAGGATCAGGTCCATGTGTGATTCGTTCTGGGATGCTACCGGAGCAGGACTTACAGGTTGCAGCTAAGGATTGGGAAAGGTTTGGCAGTTTTTTTGGTTGAGTCCTGCAGAATGTCAGGATTGCTGAAAGTCCACGGAGTAAGACTAGTAGAACCTGTGATGCCAAACATGAGAGGGAAGCTTGGCCAGAAGTCAGAACATAGGCTGCGAGTGCAAGTGGCGACAATCGCGATAGCATCACGAAGCACAATATCACAAAGGCCGGATGTGCTCATAGCGGAAGTACTATTCGCAGCAGAAATATGCAAGTAACAGGTACCTTGGCATGGACAGCAATGGCAGCATGACCAACAAGGCAAGAGCAGAAACGCCAGCAGCAATCACATCTTTCGCACTCAGTCGCAATATTGGCAGTATTCGTGCCAGTCGCGACGTCACAAGATAATGGCATTCATTGCAGAACTACAATCTCTTCATCGTAGTGAAATAGCCATCACATTTAAGGTAGTCAACGCAGTGGTGCGCGTGCGAATGACAGCTGTCGTAAACCCTTCTCAGTAAATCTGAGTGACGGTCGCAGTCATCCAACCCATAAAGCAGCAGTAGCACAGTCTGGCAGCTACAGTTGCAAGCGTATTGGCCGGACGGAGCTACAGCAATGCTGGCAATGATAGGAGTAACACGATACGAGAAAAAAGGTTGGTTTCGGTCCAAGGAAGCTGTTCAACTCGTCAGGGGAGCAGCGAACTATGTCGCAGACGTACGGTTTATTATGAAATGTCATGAAGTAGACCTTCTGAGATCTGAGCTCTCACTAGCCGAAGATCTAAGGAAAAATCTTCTGCAGCACTATCCGAGCAGCTTGGTTGAAAGCCCGCTTGCAACCTTTCCTTTCCTTGGGCTCACCAGCAGATTCGTTGCACAGTGCTGTGTTTCACAGACAGGTGGAGGCCAGTTCATATACGAAGCACTGCAGAATGCCGAGGACAGCTTGTTTTATGCCGAAGCGGCTGATGTTGGATGAGCTGATGTGTGCAGGACACCGATAAAGCCACACTCTTCTGCGCCGTCTTGGATCTCACATATCACGCAGATGTTGAGATCCGAGGCGAAGGTTGTGAGTGGCGGAAGCGGCTGCAGGGTCCAGCCATCGTATTCTACGACAATGGTGGCTTCAAGGAGCAAGATTGGGAGAGCTTGCAGAACATCTACGACAGCGTAAAGAAGTCCTCACCTAGTCAGGTGGGCAAGTACGGCATGGGCTCCAGATCCTTCTTTCACATTGGTGATATCATGCAAATCGTTTCTGGATCCAAGTATGCCATCTTGGATCCAGATGAGCGCGTCTCAGCGCCCAAACAGTTTGGTGACCAAGTCGACTTTGTCAACGACGGCTTTGGTGACGAAGAGAGATGTTTCCGGGACGCTTACCCAGATGAGTGTGCTCCATTCCTGGGTCTGTTTGGGTGCACGATGAAAGAGCCTCTGAAGGGCACAATCATTCGAGTGGCCCAGCTGCACGTATCGACCATGTGTCCCGACGTGATAACGAAACTCCGTGGTTCTATACTGAAAATCCTCATCAGCGGCAGGCTTTGTTGAATCAGGTTCCTACATCTGCCAGCACAGCGCTTCTTTGATGAAAACCGCCACTACAGTTCCTGCTCTGCAGGTGCCTCTCAGATTGGCGGAGTGGGCAGATGAGTCCAGCTTCATGCCGGAGGCTTTCGACGAGGCAAGAGCTTGCACGATCTTTGAGGACCGTACCATCAGGCTTCAAGTAAACCTGGGCTTAAGCACGATCCACGTAGGTCGTGAGGGTCTTAGGCCTTGCGTTTGGCGTCTCCTCTGAAGACACGGCAGTTCCTCAGCCTGTCAGGAGTTCGAAGCGGCCGTCTCCGCTGGAGAGTTAGCACTTTACTTGAGCCGTCTCTCCGACATAGAAATCTTCCGGCGAGAGATAGACACGGGCCTGAGGCGCACTGCTTATCAGTCAACCAGGGTTGTACCGGTCACCGGTCTGAAGAACCAGAGCCTGTCGGAGATCAAGCAGTTTCTGAAGCGCTTCAGCTCTCAGAGAGAGCTTGCAGATGAACTTGTTCTCAAGTTCGCTTCAGCCCCAAGTGTTTGCGAATTGTTGGAGGTGAAGGGCAGCACGGACGAGAAGCGTTGGCTCAGGTTCGGGGGATTTTTCCGTCCTGTCGACGATGAGAAATTAGAGGAGGTGCCCTTCGCCTGCCTGGCCGCACCGATTGGCGGAAGATGCGAGGGGCGGGTGTTCGTGCACTTACCTTTGCCGGTGAAGACCGGTTTGCCTCTACACGTGCATGCCGGATTGGTCCTGAGTGACAACCGTCGAAGCTTCTGGCGTCTCGAGGGCGACCTGGAGGGACAGCACACAGCCTGGGCCGAATGGAACGAGCACGTTCTCAAGCAAGTGCTGCCCGACCTCTATGCAAAGCTTTTGGAATCCTTGGCGAGGGAGGACGTGATGAAGTTCACAGAAGAGGAACTCTACCAGCTGTGGCCTGGCGCAGCGAACAAGCAGAACGTCGAGGCCAGACCACTCGCCCCCTGCTCATGAAAGCCCGTGGTCCTTCGCGAAACGGACAGGTGTTGTACGAGCATTTTGTCATCAAGATAAAGGAGAAGAAGGTTCTCTTTGCCGATGGCAGGCTTGTTTCTCCGACGGAGGCCGTTCTCCTGTCCACTCCGACAGAGGCCTGGAGGTGTCTCAGAAGCCTTGTGGGATTTGCTGATGCCTGAATCGTCTGAAGCACTTCGAGCTGTCAAGCAGAGCAGGGACGGCCATGTCTGCCTTCCCTTCTGCACAGGCTTTGCAGGGATGCCGCAAGATGCTGGAACGGTTCTGCTGGGATGCTGGGCACAATTTGGTCGAAATGCCCGAGCACGTGGCAGATCTGCTGAAGGCATCCATCCTCTGTCAGCATGACTTGAAACATTCAGCCTCCATGTTTTCTGGTGGTCGGAGCGCGTTATAAAAGGGTTTCTGCTGGGCTTTATCATAGTTGCATCGATTAAGCAAGTTCTGTCAAGCACAGTAGCAGGTACTACCGGTCCCCCTCCATGCCGCTTTCTGCACCAAACCCGAAGCAAAAGCATTGCTAAATTGTGCGGCTAACTGTCTCTCAGATCATGTGTGCACTTTTGGCCTGATGGCCTGAGCCTGTGCTTCTGAGTTTGCTCAAAAAGTTTTTGGACTCCAGGAAAAGTCCACAACTACATCCCCTGCAGCATGACTCATTGGAATTCATTGGACTATGCATCGCTTTTGAAAGACCACGCTTGTATGTTGATCCCGATGTAAAGCCTCGCCACTGTAGCCGGCACTGGGGGCAAAGCTTCGAGGAATGCTCATCCCTCCGTACAAATATCACATCGAAGCACTGTCCCAGCTTTGAGTTTCTCAGGAGTTGACAACGGGCCAGTCCCTTGAAGCGCTGGATGAGTGCTGCGGTACTGCACCAAAACATTTTTCGCCAGTTTGCCCATCCAGCCGAAAAGGAAAGATGAAGTGATCTGGTTAACGCGTGCTAGGGTGATTTCACAGGTTGCACAAGGAGATGGACTGAACTGAACCCGGATTCGAGGCATCGTGGCTTTGGCTCGTGGTCGTAGTGACCCGCTCGTCGTGCGGCTGTGCCACTGCACCTGTAATGATTAGTCGTCAAGACTAAGCGGGCGAAGACACGATGCCACACAGAGATGCTCTCGGCACATGTAGGCGCTCGTAGCGCTTTGGCTCGTCAAACTGAACTAGAAAAGACGAAGGGAACGTCGGGACTTATGGGACTTGCGACATGGACCGCAACTGACATTCTACTAGTACGTCGGCAGCAGCACTCAGGGACAGTCACGAGTCTTCAGGGACACGGTGTTCCCGACCTCCCGAGCTTTTTCGACACACTACAATCAATGAGTGAGTTCGGACAGTCCGCAGCGCATGAAGGCTGAGTTGCTTTCTGTCGCAGGAGTATGATGCGATTGACTGCCGGGATTGCCTGTGGGCATTCGAGGAGGTACCTCAGCCTCTGCAAGTGACTCAACACTTTCTGCGGTGACTTCTTTGTCAGGAACATGCCTGGAACTTTGAGAGATTCTTAAAGAGTGTCCAACTCAACTTGGATAGAGGGCGGAGAGATGCCGGGTTCAATCCGGTGTCTAGTCGGTATTGTCTCAGGTACTTCTCCCAAGCATCCATCAGATTTCAGAAGACGACCTGATCCCTTTCGTCTTGGCATTACTGCACTGGGGCAAGGCACGCCTGGCCTCCCATGTTGCCCTTTGCATTGGAAGCCGATCTCTGTGTGCTTGCCTGCAGATGAACTTCAACTCCGAGATGATGTCGAAGCTGTCTGACTTGCTGCAGCGGGCAAAATGGATTCCAACATCCTGCGGAACGCCCCTCGCCAGCTGAGCTTCGAGGCTGGGCAAGGCTTCCACTAGCTTTCGGGTCTTGCAGTGCTGTGTTCTGGCACATCCCTGCGCAACTGAGGCTTGTATCCGTTCGGGATGCCTTTGACCCCTTTGCGAGTTTGCCAGATCTTGCGGCGGCTCGGATATTTCCTAAGTCCTAAGCTTATTGCTCATGTTTGGTCAAGCAAAAGGGTGGTAGCGGTCCAGGTGTACCGAGATCATTCGGTCAAGTTGCATGCCCGCAACTATCAGGTTCCAAGTGTCATGCTTCGCTCCTCCTCCTCATCATCATCAACACCATCATCATCATCATCATATCGTCATCACCG
Source organism: Symbiodinium sp. clade A Y106 (assembly GCA_003297005.1). Taxonomy (NCBI): domain Eukaryota; class Dinophyceae; order Suessiales; family Symbiodiniaceae; genus Symbiodinium; species Symbiodinium sp. clade A. The sequence continues at coordinate 17,216 of BGNK01006295.1, forward strand.
TCATCTTACTGTCAGTAGTTCCTGCTTCATCAGCATCATCCTCTTCTTCATCATCTTTTGATGGTGACGCCGTGGGAAATGCCGAACAGGAAGATGAACAAGAAGATCTCCTGCTGCTGCTGCTGCTGCTGCTGCTAACGTTCATAGGGGCGGTGACGATGATGCTGGTGGAGATCAGAATGCTGTCTGCACTTGCATGTATGCATCGCGACTGCCTGTATACGACGACTGCGCACAACGACGGCCAACATGTTGTGCTTTACACTTGAGACAGAAATTTTGGGATTGCAGGAAGGATAGGTCTGCATATGCAGAATCCACATGCTAACAGCCAAACATCTCAAACCGCGCCTCTCACCACAACCCCATTCCTCCCCGGCCTCATCTGCCATAATCACTCTGGTCACTAGTCCATCATGCACCCTCTTGGGGCAAGAACCTACGCTTTGAATGACATGCAGGCGACTGAACCCCACCTGTCTACACAATTCAAGACCACTGCGAAATCTCGAACAGGTGGTTTGCGACCATCAGCCAGTGTTGCAGCAGTGGTTGACGCCGTTTGGAGAAGAAGATGCATCTTGCATCAGTTTAGCCGCCCAGACCCAACCCGAAAGCCCTAACCTCCAGGCAGTCTTCAAAAGCTTCTCAAGACTGGGCTTTTGTCCTTCTTTCGCAACCTTTGGGGTGGGAATCTCACACATCATGCAGTCCCAGGTCCAAACGTGTTGTGCATTGGGCTTCGATCAGCGTTCTTGTCCCGTTCTTGGGGTAGCCGAACTGGTACCGACGATAGAGCATGTGCGACCGCGTATGGCACAAGTCTCCGCAGATCAGGTAAAAAGGATCTGGGATGCACTCCGCTACTGTGGTTTGAAGCGCCAGCTGACATGGTGCCTTGCCATCATCTTGAGTGGATTTTTCGGCGGACTGCGTCTCTCAGAGCAGGCTTCCGGTCGCTTGAAAACCTCTGGATGCCTGACTGGAAGCTGTCCGATAGAGCCCAGCAACAACAGATATGTAGAAGCTTCGTCGCTGTGGTCACTTCGTAGTGGTTTGGACCTGTGTGATTGTTGCTCGCCCTGTTGCATAACTGGTTTAGCTTGTGAGAGTTCATGATGAGTTTCATGAACGCCTGACCTGTAGACATATCCAGGAAGGATGCTGCGGTGGAGGCTGAGGTTGCGGCAAAAAGCCGCAACCACAGTCGTGCGAAACTTCTCTTCGCATACTTGGAGGACTCCTCTCCTTGAGCCCTTGCATTCGTCACGAGGGTGTAATGAAATGTCTCGATGGTTTGTGCTTAGCATTTGCCCTCTATCAGACTCAGATCGTTGTGCCGCTGAGCCTTCTTGCAGGACAGCCACGGAGGGATGGACAAAGAAGAGAAGCAGGACGTACCCCTGATGTAACAGTTGTTTCGAAAACTTGGAGCTACGCAATAAAACGCAGTTCGAGCTGCGGCATAGAGAAAATCGGAGGAGAGCTTGAAGGTGCTGCAGGCTGCCGCCTGGGTCCCAGCATCCGCACCCCAGCAGCCGGGAGACAGGCTTCTGGGGCGTGATCCCGCCGCTGGGCATGAGAGCTTGCAGGGCGCAGGCTGCAGGCCAGGCAGGTGAGACAAGGCATGACCAGGCGACAGGCAACGGAGTCTAGAGTCTAGGACTTACTTCTCGTTGCTGGTCTTTACATTTGTCACAACCTTCCTGTGCGCTCCCGAAGCCATTTGCTGCAAGGACATGCAGATGAGCTCCCTTTCTGATCTGTTTCCACCAACTGACTTGGGCGTGGTTTGGGCAGTAGCTGGGCTGCATGAAGCCTCCTCTGGTGGTTGCATAACGTCAAAAGAAAGATGGAGAATTCGTCCTGGGCAGATGCTGAGTCAGTGCTAACTACGACTCACCAGACTCATTGTGTGGCGATTGCTAGGAAGAGTGTTCTACAAATCATGAAACCTAACGAAATGCTCCCTAAGGTGGCGCCGACACTGCATGCCGATCCTCAGCTGTGCAAGTGCGCACTTGCCGGTCCTAAGGCCGAAAGCAGTGCCCTCTCAGCCCATTGCGATCCCATCGCATGCTGCAACACTTTCACCTCCAGTTCTCTACACAGCAATACAATAGCGCTTATCCACAAGCCTTACACAGCCGTTCACACCCAGAAGGCCCTGGGTTTTGCGTGCATCCATGGGATGCCGAGGAATTACCTGACCCCAGCCTACTGCGACCCAGGCGACTGGCAACCAGGCATGCAAAGAAGGTCAACTTCATGGCTTTTGTGGTCCTGAGAGTTTCGGACTTCAGCACAAGGGGTCTTAGGGGGTGGTGCGACAACGTTGGGGCTTCCGGGTTTCCAGACGGGAGATGGATGTTAATCACGCAGGGAGCTGTCCACGAGAAAAGAAGGGCACTACGAGGTAAGTGCTATGTTCTATTTCGCCAGATACATCTTTTTTGGGCAGCTTGCTATCGCTGTTGGTCGGCTGTGCTTTCGGATCATGTAATGTGAAAAATTCAGATGCAGGAGCTCAGAAGACAGAAATCCGTGGCATGATGGTCATTCGTGCGATGGGGCACTGCAAGCTTGACAGCTCGGGTTGTGCAGCGCACCAGTGACGGCCCAGGTAAAGGACGAGCCCAGCATCTTGATTGAGCAGCTGAAGGCTTGCTCCAGGCAGGGCTCTTACGACGAACACCTTCGGCCTTGTTGGTCTTTCATTTTTTTCTCGAAACACACCAAATCCACGTGGCGTCAGGGCATGCCTGGAGATGGAGATCGCAAGAGCGGCGCCGGAGCAGTCGCTCGCATCTTCTATCGTTTGCTTTTTGCCGCTTCGAATCTCTCTCGGTGGTACAGGGTTGTCCACCTTGCTCGCCATTGGTTCCAGTTTTGGAGTGCTGTGCAGTTTTTCTCGAGGGGAGGAGCCCCGTGGGGGTTATCACTCTAAAGCGGATGGCGGATTTGCACAGACTCAATGTGAGGTATCCATGTCCGCGCCGGGTGCCTAAATCACTCTGGCATCCACTGCGAGAGCTCTTCAAAGCCATGGTTCTCCACAAGAACAGTATTGCGGAGGAGCTGAAGGAGGTGGGTCTCCACGAAGCTTGCATTCCGTGCCTGGCAGCGGACTCGGAGTCTTCGGCCGCGTTGTACGCCTTGCCCTGCGTCGCCTTCAAAGCCAAGAGCAGCCCGGAAGTCTTGGCTCCGGCAGTTGGTCTCGTGCATCCGGACGAGGATGTGAAGCAGCTCGCAAATGTTTGGGATGTTGCCTCGAAACCTCCTGCGTCCGTCTTGGCTAATTTTTCGCTGCATCTGGGAGTCGAGAAGGCGGCTGCGTTCTGCACGGAGCTCGCAAGCTGGCTATCTCGGAGGACCTTCTTCGAGAACCTCGCGGTCCCCACCAGCAGCGGAAGGCTGCTTCCACCATCGGAGGTGTTCATAGATGATGCCAAGTGGACGAGAAGCCGAGACGTTGAGACCGTGAGCTCAGCAATATCACCCGAACATGCCCGGCGCTTGGGATGCACCTCCATCAGGGACAAGCTCGCGGAAGAGTGTGAAGATGCTGCCGACGAGGATGGCTTTGGACAAGAAGCTGATTTGGTCGATCAAGTGAAGCTCGGGCAGCCACAGTGCGAAGTGCTTTTGTCCACATGTGTAAGGTGTCAGATTTGTGCGATCGTTGAACACCGAGCAGCCCTAAGGAAGCTACTCTTGGACGACTACAGTTCGCAGAGTGATGTGGTCGCTGAGTTCTTCCAGAATGCAGATGACCATGGTGCAGCGTCCCTCACTTTCGTCCTTTGCGATCAACAGCATCCAGATGAGAAGATCGTGGACAGGCGCTGCAAGGCCTTGCAGGGGCCGGCACTCTACATTTGCTCCGACAAGGTGCTGACGGACGAGGACATCAGGCTGATGCAACGGGTAGGTCGATCTTCCAAGCGGTGGGACTTCCGCTCCACAGGTCGTTTTGGCATCGGGCTCAATGTCATGTACAAGTACTCTGACTGCCCGCAGCTGCTGGCGAATGGCTACTTGCATTTTTTCGATCTCAGTAGATGCTTCGTAGCCAGAGCAGGACAACGCCGTGGCAAGAGGTATAAGGTCAAGAGCCTGAAGGATCGCTTCCCGGACACGCTCGCCCCCTTCGAAGGGCAGTTTCAGGAGCATGCCGTGGTGTTTCGACTGCCCCTGCGAGTAGAAAGATCCGAACTGGCCGAGAAGTGCTCCTACGGAGATGTGGAGAGAGATCTGAGGCCGGTCGCAGAAGCTGCTGACTCCATGCTCTTCTTTGCACAGTCGATCAAGAGCCTGTCGTTCCTTGCCAAGGGGCATACGATTACAAAGCACTCGGTGACGTTTCCAGAAGAATCGGGCGAAGAGCGGCTGCAGAACTTCCTGGCAACTCTTCCGGATTCGAAGGAAGAAGCCACAGGTGAAGGAGAAGATCGTCAGCTGACCGTCGTGAAGCGCTTGATGAGTCGCTTGTCTGGACCTGGGACATGACAAGGCATCGCCGACTGGCTAGTGGAAGCAGTTTAGGGACACGGGAGACCTGTTCAGCCCAAGGTGGCACAGGCACACCAGCAACAACACGGGAGCGAGACTGGGTCGTCGCCTACACGCTGAAGTGCCTTGGCTCCGGATGGCCCGGGAAGACCCCCAGAACTTTTCCAATACGCACAAAGCCAGAATCGAATCTTGAGGCACGGGCTTCTACTTCGCCTACCCCTGAGATCGAAAGCGCGATTTCCTTATCCCAGTGGGCCGAGTGCCATGCAGCCCAAGAGCGATAGCGAAACGACCTTGTTGCAAGCAACTCGGGCTATCTCGGGCTGCATATCCCAAGTGCGCGTGAATCGAGGCTGTCTTCGCAGAGGCTGCGTGCGCTGAGCCGCGACATTTTCGAAGAGGTGGGGAGTTGGGACTGCAACAAGTGTAGGACACAAGGCTCTGAGCTCCGTGCTGTTGCGGGGTTTCGCGTTCGGGTTCTTGGGGTTGGGCTTTCGCATGGCTGCAGATCGGCCGAGGTGCACGGCTCCGCGCTGCTTCCCATGGGTGCCTTTGCGCTTCCATCACTAGCTTTGTAACGAAGCCTTTAAATCTACGGTGGCGAAAGACTATAAGCCAGAGGCCTTCACCCCAAGCCAAGGTGCGGCAGCGGCGCCCCTGCTTGCCAGCGAAGAGAGCTCTGGGCGTCTGTGCTGCGGGCTGCCGACTCCTCTAGCGCACCTCTGCGACGATCAGACCAGACCTTCAACTACTCCAAGCCCCAAACCATGGGTTCTTTCAGTGATTAGGGCATTCGGAGTTTATGGTCTTGCGACTGTATGCTTTACGATTCAGGTTCAAGGCGCAATACCCCCAAGCATCCTGTGGACAGGTCCTCAAAGCATATCCTTTCGAAGCCGGAACAGACATGTTTCTGCCAGCTTAGGACTGGTTGCCGCTCCTGGATCCACGGCAGTTTCGTCCCGGGTTCCAGCAGTCCCTCAGAAGCAGCTCTCGGTTGTGGGTCATGGTGGTCAGTGGGCTTAACCTTCTGTTTGCAAATGGGATCTAGTGTGGAGCGGGGCTTTCAATTGCTACAATCCAAGGAAAGGTCCTTCCTTTGCCAGAGGGAAACGATTCGGGCAAAGATCGGCAGTGGAACCAGGAGCTCCTGCGTCTTGATGCCATATTATCATTTCCTAGGCCATTGTAAAGGTCGTCATGGAACTGACACGTCGCATCCGCCAAGTACGGAAACTGAACCCCCAACCCTCTGAGACGTGATCTTGGAAGATCTAAGGCAAGTTCCAGTGGCAGACAGCATCCGGCTAGTGCTACTCGAGTGCCGCGATCACGTGCAGACTTCTGACCACGTGCGAGAGCTTTTCAAGCTCCTCCCGCTCCAAGCAGGAGCTTTTCAGCAGCTCGTCGCCGAGGCGGTTATGCGGGCAGTGTTGGCAGATCCAATCTTCCCGGTTTTGTCACAGCAAAGTGCTGCTGTTCGTGTCTGGGTGAGAGGCCCAAGCATTCTTCTCCAAACCAAGCGGCTTTCCGATTGGATCCAGTTTCGCCTGGCTTCTGATGGCCTTGAAATTGTTTCTTTGCCGGAAGCAGCACGCAAGCTCTATGCAAAAGCTGCGGATAAGATCCAGGAGCTGAATGCAGGCAGCCTGTGCAGCTTTTTGCGGCAAGCATGGGCTACTAAACACCCCGACTCTCGGCCGGTAGAGATGTCACAGGCGGGGTTTGCGGCCCTCTCGAACCGTGCGGATGCTTGTGCTCTGCTGTCCTTTGTCGTGAAAGACGCATGGGAGAAGGAATTAGAACAGGGATTTGCGGGCACGTCTTTCAGTTGCGCGCAGCTCAGCGGAGTTCCGTTGATGGTGACGGCCGGCGACGAGATCTGCACCTTCGATTTGAGGGCCCCGAAGTCGCTTGGTCTGCAGGAAGAGGCAAGGCAAGAAGAAGCGAACGAGACGAGCCTTCTGCATATCCTTCTGCACCACATAAGGTTCTCCTCTGGTCGCGAACTGCTCCCAGACAAGCCTGGCCTCTTCGTTCACAGGGAAATCATGGAAGTCTTGCGCACGGTGGATCTGACACAGCCAGGGGTCTCTGACAGAGTGTCCATGAAGCCGGTGGGTGTGCAACCCTTTACTCTCAATGATCTACTGCAGCACAAAGTGGAGGTAGAAAGCCACATGCTGCAGCTTGGGCCCAGCTACTGCATAGAGCTGTGGGCATTCTTGCGGAGAGTTCGCCGCTTTTCATCCAATTGGTTCCAGCAGCTAGGGGACTGGTGCATTCTGCCGGTGGACGACCCGAATGATAGCCTTGAGCTTGTACCCTTAAGTTCAGCTCGGCAATCGGTCAGGGCGGGAGAGTACGAGCACCTGCAGGAGGTGCTCCGGAAGTGTGGCATCCACATTTTGCAGACAGGGTTTCCAGACGATATCCTGAAGAAATATTTGGTGTTGCACGAGTCTGATTTGATTCGCTTGCTTGTTGCCATGCACAAGGAGCATCACGTCATAGAATGCCTCTCAAGCAAGCAGCGGCACAGCCTGCTCGTCCACTTCTCGCGCCTGTCCCTCACGACCGGAGGGGCTACGGACGATTCTATACACATCGCGTTGCAGTCGGCTGCAGAGCTGCCGCTGTTCCTGAAAGCCCAGGGTGCAGATGATGGCTCTTTCACGGGACTTGCTGGCGAAAGGGCGAAGTATTGTTGTTTGCACCCCGACGACCCCTATGCAAGTCAGCTGGAGAAACTCGTCGTGCCGTCGACTGCCACCCTTCTGGCGTGGCCGACGCGCGAAGCGAAGCCTGTCTACGAGTTCTATGATCTTCGGGTCTGCAATGGGGAGGAGTTCATGATCCACTTCGTACTGCCTTGCATCCCAGAAGCCTGTAACTCGCCAGAGACAGCTGAGCCATACTTGGAGCTGCTGTATGCCTACGTTGTGCAGGAGGAGTCGCAAAGAGTCACCAAGGCTGCCAAGGACTTGGCCTTTGTGCCCACTGACGAATCGAATCTGCGTCGTTCGACAGAGCTGCTTGATCCGATGCTCACAGTAGCAGGGCTCTTCAGCCATGTTCTGACAGCGAACCTTCCGGCAAAGTGGATGAGGAATGAGAAAATGGTGGATCTCTTGAAGAAGCTTGGGCTGATGAGCACTCCCTCCTTCGAAGCTCTCGTGTGTTGTGCCCGCCATTTGGATTCGTTGAAGCTTGAGCCGATGACGAAGGAAATCAGGAAGCTGTCCTTCCACCTGGTTGAGGCAGTGGCTCACTGGCTTTTATCATCTACTGCAAGCAAGCAGACCTATAATATTCTGTCCAAATTTCACAAATTTCACATCGTGGTGACAGGGGACTTCAGGAGCAGCCTGCCGCAGGCAGCAGACCGATGCCAGCGAGTAAACGAACCCGATTTTTTCGCCGCCTCTGAAGGCGGGGAAGGTGATTGTATTCTGAAGCTGCAACCCTTCAGGGCAACAGCTTTTGGTGCTTCTCGACGGGTCCTTTGGAGCGTTTGCCCTGTGTCTGCCCACGAAGATCCAGAATCATGCTTGCCAGCTGCAGATCATGGCCAGTCCAACTCGCAAATGGATTTTGCCCTTGAGCAACCTATGGTTTCACAGGTGCTTCAAGATAAACTGGGGGCACATGTGTCTACCTCAAAAGTTGCGCCAGCACTGGTGCTTGTGCACATGCAGAACCTTTGCCGCCACCCCCACCCAAGGGAAGACAAACTACGGTTTTCGAAAACGTCGGCTTTCAACGAGCACCTCGTGGAATGCTGGAAGTTGCTGCAGGAGCCAAGTTCGGAGGTGTGCCTAATGATATTTGAAATTTGGGATCACTTGGGACACGTACTGTGTGGAGCCTAGTTCGTGTTCCGAATCGGTGCTTCATGTTGATGTGCTGTCATCACCACAATCGGCTTGCCGAATGTCCGGCGATCTTCTAAAGTACCTCTTGCATTCTTCCATTTATCGGGATGTTTTTTTTGTTCATGTTCTTCTTTCCTGCTAGCATCTTCTCCTTATGTCTTCTCCTTGTTGCCATTTTGTCGCTTCTTTCTGAGTCTTGTGTTTGGTGTCATTGGTCTTCTCAGCTCTCTCGCATCGTTCCTCCTCACTCATGCATGCATCTAGCTCTTGGTCATTTTTCACTTCGGCGCCGTGTTTATGTTTGTTGGGGTGAAAGCATGGCATAGATGTGCGCATGTATCAGAATCATAAATTGCGATCTTGACCTCTCTCTTGTAGCGCGCTTCACTGCCGTGAGTCACACTTCTCTGCAGGAATCAGAAGGCGTCGCAGATTCTTCCGAGAGTTTTGCAGATCTCCGCTTCGCTGCTCGGCTTTGATGCAGGAACCTCGAGATTTGGGATAAGGGTTTTCCTGTGGAGAATGTCGAGATTGGAAGCGTTGCAGTTCTAGCTGAGTGAATCATTGGAGCTTGCGGATGCCACAAGCATTGTGTTTGACTTCCCATTCCCTCGGCCACCGCTGAACATGCACATTGAGGTCAAGGTTCAGGAGGGGGACGCAGCCGACCGCCCGAAGAATGACATGGTGACTCTGGCAAGACCCAGGAAATCTTGGCTTGCATGAGCATGTAGGTTAGACCACAGGAAATGTGTTTCAGTGGGCCGTGTGACGAGTGCATGGGGCGCAAGGTCTTGCTTTCAAGTCCCTGGCAAGCGAAGCTCTGACAGGAAATGCTTCTTGTTCAGCAGCGGTTCGTACAAAGCTGCCGACTTCCATGGGTACATTCTCCAGGCTGACAGGAACCAGGAGGACGCCTTTTTATGTCATGGTTCAGAGATTGCAGGAAAAGCGGGCTGTGGCTAAGCCTTCCCTTCAGCACGTGATCAGGGCCGGGTCTTGACGGGGTAGTCCAGCGATGTTTGGTAGCGTAGTCAACGAGCCGCCTGCGACAACCAGAGAGTGCCATGGAGTGCAGTGTAGTCGTGCAGCAGACCCTTAAGGACCTCTGGTGTTCCCTGGGAGTGGGTGCAGACCCGGGCATTCAAGACTTTGCAATGGTGACCCGCGATGTGGCAGCCAACATGGAGGACAGGACTCCAATGGAGCATGAGCTTCAGGTTCTGGAGACTTGCTTGAGTGGCGTGCATGATTGTGTTGCGTGGCCTGCAATAGGGACGGACATGCAGACTCAGGCTGCTGCAAGTGATCCAACTGTTCAACATCATTAGAGCTCAGTCGGAGTACCGTCTCGTGCCAGCCGACTCATCAGGGTTCTGTCAAAAGGGTAGGTAGCCGATTGAAGTGACCATGTTCCGGGTTGTTATTTGGATCTTGCTGCTGTCGTCCTGGAAAAGACGGAGGGCGAGGGGATTTTGAATCAGAGCTCTGTGTCGCGAATGGTTCTACGAACCTAACATCCGAGGTTTCAAAGCTGCCAGAGAACTGCCCGGAGCTGCCCCTGTCGGAGGATTTTTTCTGGTTGGACCGGGACCGTCGGCATCTTCGCCTTTTAATCATAGAAGTCAATTTTGCTTCGTACTGTTCGGTGTAGATGGCCTGGAGCTGAGAGTGCAACGGGCCTTCGGAAGACACCGAGGCTGGTGGAAGCCTCACAGCTTTACTGGATGGACGTGCCGTCCTGGAAATCACGAGTGAAGGACGGGGATTTCGTGCTGCTTTTCTAAGTAAGCTTAGCCAGAGGTGTTTTACCAGACCAATTGACAAGTCGGCTAATTCCGAAAGGAGTCCGACCTTCGTTTCTGCGAGGCGAAGCCGACAGGCCCTGGTTAACAGCAGTCCTTAGGCTGATAATGCAGGGAGGAATGTGCCAGGCCACACGCGTGCGATTTTCTGCTAGCACCCCGTGATATCTCGCTGATCTAGCTCGTAGATCGCCTCAAGGCTCCAAGCTCTTCGGGTTCTGGGTCAGGCAGGCAAGATCCTCTCTACGAAGCCCTGGCGAGAGCTTTCGGCTTGCGGAAGCTTTCTGCCACGGTGTCTCAGATGAACCTCAGACCCGGGGTCTTTTCGACAGAAGTCGCTAGATCGCTAAGCTGCCGGTGTTTTTAAATTGAGCTCTTAGGGAAGCTTGAGACTTCGCCTCTGCCCCGTTGCGACATGGAATCACAGGGGGAGTGTTGTGAAACAGCTGTAGATTTTACCCTGCCTCCAGATGTACTCTATATGTCCTTAGCAGAAGCTATACCGCAACATTAGTCTCAAGCGGAAAAAGACCGCAGGTGAAACTTCAGGTTATCAGCCGTAGTTAGCTCAAAGCAATGGACATCGTTCCCTTCTACCATGCGACAGGAGATAGTGACGGTCAACGAAGTGAAGCCGCAGCTCATCAATATTTTCTTCAGCTCCTTCAAGAAAACAGGCAGATTAACATCTTCCTACAGGACCAGAGAATGCAAGAAGCTCTAGAGCTCCAAGCAGAACGTCGTCACGCATTTGTGCTTGACCACGTCTACGCTGAAGCATCCTCATACATCTCCCGTCTAGAGGCATCTGCAGACGAAACCCATCGACAGCAACTTTCCTTCATCAGGCAGTCGACCGAGGTACTCGTCGGACAGTTGAACAGCGAGAACAGAGTGTTCAGGCAGATCCCCGAGGCCGAGAATCGAACAGCCCAAGCATTGCAGGCACAGCTAGCATACGCTGATAGAGAATGCCGTGAAGAAAGATCAATGGCCACGCAACTTGGTGCACAACACACCGAAGCACAG